>CM056200.1:14044150-14063478 GCA_029692085.1 Gymnothorax javanicus | reverse complement strand
GAATGCTAACGATCTAATGCTAGTGCTAATATCTGGTCATTTTGATACTGTACGTGTCCTCAATGATGGATATAAGAGATCAGATGGCATTAAAGCATAACCCTTCATGGGAATATCAGATTAGATGGCATTACAGCTTAACCCTTCTTGTATACATGCAAGTACAGTAAGTTTAAGTTTGAATGCTAATGCTAACTTGCTAATCTAGCGATCTAATGCTAGTGCTAATATCTGGTCATTTTCATACTGTACTTGTCCTCTATGATGCATATAAAGAGATCCAGATGGCATGCATAACCCTTCATTGGAATATCAGATTAGATGGCATTAAAGCTTATCTCTTCTTGTATATGCAAAATACAGCAAGTTAAAAGGTTGAATGCTAATGCTAACTTGCTAATCCTAGCGATCAAATGCTAGTGCTAATTTCTGGTCATTTTCAAACTGTATATGTTACTTATAATGGAAATAAGGATCAGATGGCATAAAAGCATCACCTTTTATGGGATTATGAGATTAGATGGCATTAAAGCTTAACCCTTCTTATATACATACAAAAAAGCAATGTTAAAGTTTCAATGCTAATGCTAACTGCTAATGCTAACGATCTAATGCTCATGCTAATATCCGGTCATTTTCATACTGTACTTTTCATGCATATAGAGTCAGATGTCATTAAAAGCATGACCCTTCATTGGAATATCAGATTAGATGGCATTAAAGCATAACCCTTCATTGTATAATATCACAGCAAGTTTCAGGTTGAATGCTAATGCTAACTTTCTTGCTATACTAATGCTAGTGCTAATATCAGTCATTTTTATGTACGTGTTCTATGATGCATATAAGAGATCAGATGTCATTAAAAGCATGCTCATTGGAATATCAGATTAGATGGCATTAGTGCTTAAATATCTGTATACATTTACAGCAAGTTTCAGGTTGTGTCTCTATAATTGAAATGCTGGCGATCTAATGCTAGTGCTAAATCTGGTCATTTTCACCCTTCAAGGGCTATGGAAATAAAGAGATCAGATGACATTAAAGCATATGGCATAATGGGCATTCACCCTTAGATGGCATTAATACATGCTTCTTGTATACTTGCAAGTACAGCAAGTTTAAGTTTGAATGCTAATGCTAACTTGATCGCTTAGCGATCTAATGCTAGTGCTAATATCTGGTCATTTTCAAACTTATACGTGGGTCCTCTATGATGGATAGAAGAGATCAGATGGCATTAAAGCATAACCCTTCATGGGAATATCAGATTAGATGGCATTAAGCTTCACACTTCTTGAATACATGCATGTACAGTAAGTTGAAGTTTGAATGCTAATGCTAACTTGCTAATGCTAACGATCTAATGCTAGTGCTAATATCTGGTCATTTTCATACTGTCGTGTCCTCTATGATGGATATAAGGGATCAGATGGCATTAAAAGCATAACCCTTCATGGGAATATCAGATTAGATGGCATTAAAGCTTAACACTTCTTGTATATATGCAAATACAGCAATGTTAAAGTTTGAATGCTAATGCTAACTAGAGAATGCTAACGATCTAATGCTAGTGCTAATATCTGGTCATTTTCATACTGTACGTGTCCTCTATGATGGATATAAGAGATCAGATGGCATTAAAGCATAACCCTTCATGGGAATATCAGATTAGATGCCATTACAGCTTAACCCTTCTTGTATACATGCAAGTACAGTAAGTTTAAGTTTGAATACTAATGCTAACTTGCTAATTCTAGCGATCTAATGCTAGTGCTAATATCTGGTCATTTTCATACTGTATGTTTCCTCTATCATGGAAATTACAGATCAGATGGCATTAAAGCATAACCCTTCATGGGAATATCAGATAAGATGGCATTAAAGCTTACCCTTCTTGTATACATGCAAATACAGCAATGTTTAAGTTTGAATGCTAATGCTAACTTAATGCTAACGATCTAATGCTAGTGCTAATATCTGGTCATTTTCATACTGTACGTGTCCTCTATGATGGAAATAAAGAGATCAGATGACATTAAAGCATAACCCTTCATGGGCATATCAGATTAGATGGCATTAAACACCCTTCTTGTATATATGCAAATACAGCAAGTTTATAGGTTGAATGCTAATGCTAACTTGCTAATGCTAACGATCTAATGCTAGTGCTAATATCCGGTTATTTTCATACTGTACTTGTCCTCTATGATGCATATAAGAGATCAGATGTCATTAAAGCATAACCCTTCATTGGAATATCAGATTAGATGGCATTAAAAGCTTAACCCTTCTTGTATACATGCAAGTACAGCAAGTTTCAGGTTGAATGCTAATGCTAACTTGCTAATGCTAGCGATCTAATGCTAGTGCTAATATCTGGTCATTTTCATACTGGACTTGTCCTCTATGATGGATATAAGAGATCAGATGTCATTAAAGCATAACCCTTCATTGGAATATCAGATTAGATGCCATTAAAGCTTAACCCTTCTTGTATACATGCAAGTACAGCAAGTTTCAGGTTTGAATGCTAATGCTAACTTGCTAATTCTAGCGATCTAATGCTAGTGCTAATATCTGGTCATTTTCATACTGTATGTGTCCTCTATCATGGAAATAAGAGATCAGATGGCATTAAGTATAACCCTTCATGGGCATATTAGATTAGATGGCATTAAAGCTTAACCCTTCTTGTATATATGCAAATACAGCAATGTTATAAGTTTGAATGCTAATGCTAACTTGCTAATGCTAACGATCTAATACTAGTGCTAATATCCGGTCATTTTCATACTGTACTTGTCCTCTATGATGCATATAAGAGATCAGCTGTCATTAAACCATAACCCTTCATTGGAATATCAGATTAGATGGCATTAAAGCTTAACTCTTCTTGTATACATGCAAGTACAGCAAGTTTCAGGTTGAATGCTAATGCTAACTTGCTAATGCTAGCGATCTAATGCTAGTGCTAATATCTGGTCATTTTCATACTGTACGTGTCCTCTATAATGGAAATAAGTGACCAGATGGCATTAAAGCATAACCCTTCATGGGCATATTAGATTAGATGGCATTAAAGCTTCACCCTTCTTGTATACATGCAAGTTCTGCAATGTTTAAGTTTGAATGCTAATGCTTATTTGATAATGGTAGCGATCTAATGCTAGTGCTAATATCTGGTCATTTTCATACTGTAAGTGTCATCGATGATGGATATAAGACATCAGATGGCTTTAAAGCATAACCCTTCATGGGAATATCGGTTTAGATTGCATTAAAGCTTAACCCTTCTTGTATACATGCAAATACAGCAATGTTAAAGTTTGAATGCTAATGCTAACTTGCGAATGCTAACGATCTAATGCTAGAGCTAATATCTGGTCATTTTCATACTGTACGTGTCCTTTATGATGGATATAAGAGATCAGATGGCATTAAAGCATAACCCTTCATGGGAATATCAGATTAGATGGCATTACAGCTTAACCCTTCTTGTATACATGCAAGTACAGTAAGTTTAAGTTTGAATGCTAATGCTAACTTGCTAATGCTTGCGATCTACTTCTAGTGCTAATATCAGGTCATTTTCATACAGTGCTTGTCCTCTATGATGCATATAAGAGATCAGATGGCATTTAAGCATAACCCTTCATTGGAATATCAGATTAGGTGGTATTAAAGCTGAACCCTTCTTGTATACATGCAAGTACAGCAAGTTAAAGGTTGAATGCTAATGCTAACTTGCTAATGCTTGCGATCAAATGCTAGTGCTAATTTCTGGTCATTTTCAAACTGTATGTGTTACTTTTAATGGAAATAAGAGATCAGATGGCATAAAAGCATCACCTTTTATGGAATTATGAGGTTAGATGGCATTAAAGCTTAACCCTTCTTTATATACGCATAAACAGCAATGTTAAAGTTTGAATGCTTATGCTAACTTGCTAATACTACCGATCTAATGCTAGTGCTAATATCTGGTCATTTTCATACTGTACGTGTCCTTTATGATGGAAATAAGAGATCAGATGCCATTAAAGCATATCCCATAATGGGCATATTAGATTAGATGGCATTTCAGCTTAACCCTTCTTGTATACATGCAAGTACAGCAAGTTTAAGCTTGAATGCTAATGCTAACTTGCTTACGCTAGCGATCTAATGCTAGTGCTAATATCTGGTCATTTTCAAACTGTACGTGTCCTCTATGATGGATAGAAGAGATCAGATGGCATTAAAGCATAACCCATCATGGGAATATCAGATTAGATGGCAATACAGCTTCACCCTTCTTGAATACATGCATGTACAGTAAGTTGAAGTTTGAATGCTAATGCTAACTTGCTTATGCTAACGATCTAATGCTAGTGCTAATATCTGGTCAGTTTCATACTGTACGTGTCCTCTATGATGGATATAAGAGATCAGATGGCATGAAAGCATAACCCTTCATGGGAATATCAGATTAGATGGCATCAAAGCTTAACCCTTCTTGTATATATGCAAATACAGGAATGTTAAAGTTTGAATTCTAATGCTAACTTGCGAATGCTAACGATCTAATGCTAGTGCTAATATCTGGTCATTTTCATACTGTACGTGTCCTCTATAATGGAAATAAGAGATCAGATGGTATTAAAGCATAAACCTTCATGGGCATATTAGATAAGATGGCATTAAAGCTTAACCCTTCTTGTATATATACAAATACTGCAATGTTAAAGTTTGAATGCTAATGCTAACTTGCTAATGCTAGCGATCTAATGCAAGTGCTAATATCAGGTCATTTTCATACTGTACTTGTCCTCTATGATGCATATAAGAGATCAGATGGCATTAAAACATAACCCTTCATTGGAATATCAGATTAGATGTCATTAAAGCTTAACCCTTCTTGTATTCAAGCAAGTACTGCAATGTTTAAGGTTGAATGCTAATGCTAACTTGCTTATGCTAGCGATCTAATGCTAATGCTAATATCTGGTCATTTTCATACTGAATGTGTCCTCTATCATGGAAATAAGTGATCAGATGGCATTGAAAGCATAAACCTTCATGGAAATATTAGATTAGATGGCATTAAAGCTTAACCCTTCTTGTATCCATGCAAGTTCTGCAATGTTTAAGTTTGAATGCTAATGCTAATTTGCTAATGCTAGCGATCTAATGCTAGTGCTAATATCTGGTCATTTTCATACTGTACGTGTCCTCTATGATGGATATAAGAGATCAGATGGCATTAAAGCATAACCCTTCATGGGAATATCACATTAGATGGCATTAAAGCTTAACCCTTCTTGTATACATGCAAATACAGCATGTTTAAGTTTGAATGCTAATTTAAATAATGCTAACGATCTAATGCTAGTGCTAATATCTGGTCATTTTCATACTGTACGTGTCCTCTATGATGGATATAAGAGATCAGATGGCATTAAAGCATAACCCTTCATGGGAATATCAGATTAGATGGCATTACAGCTTAACCCTTCTTGTATACATGCAAGTACAGTAAGTTTAATTTGAATGCTAATGCTAACTTGCTAATTCTAGCTATCTAATGCGAGTGCTAATATCTGGTCATTTTCATACTGTATGTGTCCTCTATCATGGAAATAAGAGATCAGATGGCATTAAAGCTTAACCCTTCTTTATATACGCATAAAAAGCAATGTTAAAGTTTGAATGCTAATGCTAACTTGCTAATACTACCGATCTAATGCTAGTGCTAATATCTGGTCATTTTCATACTGTACGTGTCCTCTATGATGGATATAGGAGATCAGAGGGCATTAAAGCATAACCCTTCATGGGAATATCAGATTAGATGGCATTAAAGCCTAACCCTTCTTGTATATATGCAAATACAGCAATGTTAAAGTTTGAATGCTAATGCTAACTTGCGAATGCTAACGATCTAATGCTAGTGCTAATATCTGGTCATTTTTATACTGTACGTGTCCTCTATGATGGATATAAGAGATCAGATGGCATTAAAGCATAACCCTTCATGGGAATATCAGATTAGATGGCATTACAGCTTAACCCTTCTTGTATACATGCAAGTACAGTAAGTTTAAGTTTGAATGCTAATGCTAACTTGCTAATTCTAGCGATCTAATGCTAGTGCTAATATCTGGTCATTTTCATAGTGTATGTGTCCTCTATCATGGAAATAAGAGATCAGATGGCATTAAAGCATAACCCTTCATGGGCATATTAGATTAGATGGCATTAAAGCTTCACCCTTCTTGTATATATGCAAATACAGCAATGATATAGCTTGAATGCTAATGCTAACTTGCTAATCCTAACGATCTAATGCTCATGCTAATATCCGGTCATTTTCATACTGTACTTGTCCTCTATGATGCATATAAGAGATCAGATGTCATTAAAGCATAACCCTTCATTGGAATATCAGATTAGATGGCATTAAAGCTTAACCCTTCTTGTATACATGCAAGTACAGCAAGTTTCAGGTTGAATGCTAATGCTAACTTGCTAATGCTACCGATCTAATGCTAGTGCTAATATCCGGTTATTTTCATACTGTACGTGTCCTCTATGATGCATATAAGAGATCAGATGTCATTAATGCATAACCCTTCATTGGAATATCAGATTAGATGGCATTAAAGCTTAACCCTTCTTGTATACATGCAAGTACAGCAAGTTTCAGGTTGAATGCTAATGCTAACTTGCTAATGCTAGCGATCTAATGCTAGTGCTAATATCTGGTCATTTTCATACTGGACTTGTCCTCTATGATGCATATAAGAGATCAGATGTCATTAAAGCATAACCCTTCATTGGAATATCAGATTAGATGGTATTAAAGCTTAACCCTTCTTGTTTACATGCAAGTACAGCAAGTTTCAGGTTGAAACCCTAATGCTTGATCTAATAATATCTGGTCAATACTACGTGTCCTCTATTATGGATTAAGAGATCAGATGGCATTAAAGCATAACCCTTCATGGGAATATAGATTAGATGGCATTACAGCTTAACCCTTCTTGTATACATGCAAGTACAGTAAGTTTAAGTTGGAATGCTAATGCATTTTCTAATAGCGATCTAATGCTAGTGCTAATATCTGGTCATTTTCATACTGTATGTGTCCTCTATCATGGAAATAAGAGATCAGATGGCATTAAAGTATAACCCTTCATGGGCATATTAGATTAGATGGCATTAAAGCTTCACCCTTCTTGTATATATGCAAATACAGCAATGTTATAGCTTGAATGCTAATGCTAACTTGCTAATCCTAACGATCTAATACTAGTGCTAATATCCGGTCATTTTCATACTGTACTTGTCCTCTATGATGCATATAAGAGATCAGCTGTCATTAAACCATAACCCTTCATTGGAATATCAGATTAGATGGCATTAAAGCTTAACTCTTCTTGTATACATGCAAGTACAGCAAGTTTCAGGTTGAATGCTAATGCTAACTTGCTAATGCTAGCGATCTAATGCTAGTGCTAATATCTGGTCATTTTCATACTGTACGTGTCCTCTATGATGGATATAAGAGATCAGATGGCATTAAAGCATAACCCTTCTTGTATATATGCAAATACAGCAATGTTAAAGTTGGAATGCTAATGCTAACTTGCTAATGCTAACGATCTAATGCTAGTGCTAATATCTGGTCATTTTCATACTGTAAGTGTCCTCTATGATGGATATAAGAGATCAGATGGCATTAAAGCATAACCCTTCATTGGAATATCAGATTAGATGGCATTAAAGCTTAACCCTTCTTGTACACATGCAAGTACAGTAAGTTTAAGTTTGAATGCTAATGCTAACTTGCTAATGCTAGCGATCTAATGCTATGCTAATATCTGGTCATTTTCATACTGTACATGTCCTCTATAATGGAAATAAGTGACCAGATGGCATTAAAGCATAACCCTTCATGGGCATATTAGATTAGATGGCATTAAAGCTTCACCCTTCTTGTATACATGCAAGTTCTGCAATGTTTAAGTTTGAATGCTAATGCTTATTTGATAATGGTAGCGATCTAATGCTAGTGCTAATATCTGGTCATTTTCATACTGTAAGTGTCATCGATGATGGATATAAGACATCAGATGGCTTTAAAGCATAACCCTTCATGGGAATATCGGTTTAGATTGCATTAAAGCTTAACCCTTCTTGTATACATGCAAATACAGCAATGTTAAAGTTTGAATGCTAATGCTAACTTGCGAATGCTAACGATCTAATGCTAGAGCTAATATCTGGTCATTTTCATACTGTACGTGTCCTTTATGATGGATATAAGAGATCAGATGGCATTAAAGCATAACCCTTCATGGGAATATCAGATTAGATGGCATTACAGCTTAACCCTTCTTGTATACATGCAAGTACAGTAAGTTTAAGTTTGAATGCTAATGCTAACTTGCTAATGCTTGCGATCTACTTCTAGTGCTAATATCAGGTCATTTTCATACAGTGCTTGTCCTCTATGATGCATATAAGAGATCAGATGGCATTTAAGCATAACCCTTCATTGGAATATCAGATTAGGTGGTATTAAAGCTGAACCCTTCTTGTATACATGCAAGTACAGCAAGTTAAAGGTTGAATGCTAATGCTAACTTGCTAATGCTTGCGATCAAATGCTAGTGCTAATTTCTGGTCATTTTCAAACTGTATGTGTTACTTTTAATGGAAATAAGAGATCAGATGGCATAAAAGCATCACCTTTTATGGAATTATGAGGTTAGATGGCATTAAAGCTTAACCCTTCTTTATATACGCATAAACAGCAATGTTAAAGTTTGAATGCTTATGCTAACTTGCTAATACTACCGATCTAATGCTAGTGCTAATATCTGGTCATTTTCATACTGTACGTGTCCTTTATGATGGAAATAAGAGATCAGATGCCATTAAAGCATATCCCATAATGGGCATATTAGATTAGATGGCATTAAAGCTTCACCTTCTTGTATAGATGCAAGTACAGCAAGTTTAAGCTTGAATGCTAATGCTAACTTGCTTACGCTAGCGATCTAATCCTAGTGCTAATATCTGGTCATTTTCAAACTGTACGTGTCCTCTATGATGGATAGAAGAGATCAGATGGCATTAAAGCATAACCCATCATGGGAATATCAGATTAGATGGCAATACAGCTTCACCCTTCTTGAATACATGCATGTACAGTAAGTTGAAGTTTGAATGCTAATGCTAACTTGCTTATGCTAACGATCTAATGCTAGTGCTAATATCTGGTCATTTTCATACTGTACGTGTCCTCTATGATGGATATAAGAGATCAGATGGCATGAAAGCATAACCCTTCATGGGAATATCAGATTAGATGGCATCAAAGCTTAACCCTTCTTGTATATATGCAAATACAGGAATGTTAAAGTTTGAATTCTAATGCTAACTTGCGAATGCTAACGATCTAATGCTAGTGCTAATATCTGGTCATTTTCATACTGTACGTGTCCTCTATAATGGAAATAAGAGATCAGATGGTATTAAAGCATAAACCTTCATGGGCATATTAGATAAGATGGCATTAAAGCTTAACCCTTCTTGTATATATACAAATACTGCAATGTTAAAGTTTGAATGCTAATGCTAACTTGCTAATGCTAGCGATCTAATGCAAGTGCTAATATCAGGTCATTTTCATACTGTACTTGTCCTCTATGATGCATATAAGAGATCAGATGGCATTAAAACATAACCCTTCATTGGAATATCAGATTAGATGTCATTAAAGCTTAACCCTTCTTGTATTCAAGCAAGTACTGCAATGTTTAAGGTTGAATGCTAATGCTAACTTGCTAATGCTAGCGATCTAATGCTAATGCTAATATCTGGTCATTTTCATACTGAATGTGTCCTCTATCATGGAAATAAGTGATCAGATGGCATTAAAGCATAAACCTTCATGGGCATATTAGATTAGATGGCATTAAAGCTTCACCCTTCTTGTATCCATGCAAGTTCTGCAATGTTTAAGTTTGAATGCTAATGCTAATTTGATAATGCTAGCGATCTAATGCTAGTGCTAATATCTGGTCATTTTCATACTGTACGTGTCATCGATGATGGATATAAGAGATCATATGGCTTTAAAGCATAACCCTTCATGGTAATATCGGTTTAGATTGCATTAAAGCTTAACCCTTCTTGTATACATGCAACTACTGCAAGTTTAAGTTTGAATGCTAATGCTAACTTGCTAATGCTAGCGATCTAATGCTAGTGCTAATATCTGGTCATTTTCATACTGTACGTGTCCTCTATGATGGATATAAGAGATCAGATGGCATTAAAGCATACCCCTTCATGGGAATATCACATTAGATGGCATTAAAGCTTAACCCTTCTTGTATATATGCAAATACAGCAATGTTAAAGTTTGAATGCTAATTCTAACTTGCGAATGCTAACGATCTAATGCTAGTGCTAATATCTGGTCATTTTCATACTGTACGTGTCCTCTATGATGGATATAAGAGATCAGATGGCATTAAAGCATAACCCTTCATGGGAATATCAGATTAGATGGCATTACAGCTTAACCCTTCTTGTATACATGCAAGTACAGTAAGTTTAATTTGAATGCTAATGCTAACTTGCTAATTCTAGCCATCTAATGCGAGTGCTAATATCTGGTCATTTTCATACTGTATGTGTCCTCTATCATGGAAATAATAAGATGGCATCAGATGGCATTAAAGTTTGAAAAGCTTAACCCTTCTTTATATATCTGGTCATTTTCAAAAAGCAATGTTAATGGATTTGAATGCTAATGCTAACAGATTAGATATTATACTACCCGATCTAATGCTAGTGCTAATATCTGGTCATTTTCATACTGTACGTGTCCTCTATGATGGATATAGGAGATCAGAGGGCATTAAAGCATAACCCTTCATGGGAATATCAGATTAGATGGCATTAAAGCCTAACCCTTCTTGTATATATGCAAATACAGCAATGTTAAAGTTTGAATGCTAATGCTAACTTGCGAATGCTAACGATCTAATGCTAGTGCTAATATCTGGTCATTTTTATACTGTCGTGTCCTCTATCATGGATATAAAGAGATCAGATGGCATTAAAGCATAACCCTTCATGGGAATATTGAAGATTAGATGGCATTAAAGCTTATCTGGTCACCCCTTCTTGTATATAAGAGATCAGATGGCATGCAAGCATACAGATTAATGGCATTTTAACCCTTTTGTATAATGCTAATGATAACTTGAATGCTAATGCTAACGATCTAATGCTAGTGCTAATATCTGGTCATTTTCATACTGTACTTGTCCTCTATGATGCATATAAGAGATCAGATGTCATTAAAGCATAACCCTTCATTGGAATATCAGATTAGATGGCATTAAAGCTTAACCCTTCTTGTATACATGCAAGTACAGCAAGTTTCAGGTTGAATGCTAATGCTAACTTGCTAATGCTACCGATCTAATGCTAGTGCTAATATCCGGTTATTTTCATACTGTACTTGTCCTCTATGATGCATATAAGAGATCAGATGTCATTAAAAGCATAACCCTTTATTGGAAATCAGATTAGATGGCATTAAAGTGCTTAACCCTTCTTGTATATGACATTGCAAGTACAGCAAGTTTAAGGTTGAATGCTAATGCTAACTTGCTAATGCTAGCGATCTAATGCTAGTGCTAATATCTGGTCATTTTCAAACTGTACGTGTCCTCTATGATGGATAGAAGAGATCAGATGGCATTAAAGCATAACCCTTCATGGGAATATCAGATTAGATGGCATTAAAGCTTCACACTTCTTGAATACATGCATGTACAGTAAGTTGAAGTTTGAATGCTAATGCTAACTTGCTAATGCTAACGATCTAATGCTAGTGCTAATATCTGGTCATTTTCATACTGTACGTGTCCTCTATGATGGATATAAGAGATCAGATGGCATTAAAGCATAACCCTTCATTGGAATATCAGATTAGATGGCATTAAAGCTTAACACTTCTTGTATATATGCAAATACAGCAATGTTAAAGTTTGAATGCTAATGCTAACTAGCGAATGCTAACGATCTAATGCTGGTGCTAATATCTGGTCATTTTCATACTGTACGTGTCCTCTATGATGGATATAAGAGATCAGATGGCATTAAAGCATAACCCTTCATGGGAATATCAGATTAGATGGCATTACAGCTTAACCCTTCTTGTATACATGCAAGTACAGTAAGTTTAAGTTTGAATGCTAATGCTAACTTGCTAATTTTAGCGATCTAATGCTAGTGCTAATATCTGGTCATTTTCATACTGTATGTGTCCTCTATCATGGAAATTAGAGATCAGATGGCATTAAAGCATAACCCTTCATGGTCATATTAGATTAAATGGCATTAAAGCTTCACCCTTCTTGTATATATGCAAATACAGCAATGTTATAGCTTGAATGCTAATGCTAACTTGCTAATCCTAACGATCTAATGCTAGTGCTAATATCCGGTCATTTTCATACTGTACTTGTCCTCTATGATGCATATAAGAGATCAGATGTCATTAAAGCATAACCCTTCATTGGAATATCAGATTAGATGGCATTAAAGCTTAACCCTTCTTGTATACATGCAAGTACAGCAAGTTTCAGGTTGAATGCTAATGCTAACTTGCTAATGCTAGCGATCTAATGCTAGTGCTAATATCCGGTCATTTTCATACTGTACTTGTCCTCTATGATGCATATAAGAGATCAGATGTCATTAAAGCATAACCCTTCATTGGAATATCAGATTAGATGGTATTAAAGCTTAACCCTTCTTGTTTACATGCAAGTACAGCAAGTTTCAGGTTGAATGCTAATGCTAACTTGCCAATGCTAGCGATCTAATGCTAGTGCTAATATCTGGTCATTTTCATACTGTACGTGTCCTCTATTATGGATATTAGAGATCAGATGGCATTAAAGCATAACCCTTCATGGGAATATCAGATTAGATGGCATTAAAGCTTAACCCTTCTTGTATACATGCAAGTACAGTAAGTTTAAGTTTGAATGCTAATGCTAACTTGCTAATTCTAGCGATCAAATGCTAGTGCTCATATCTGGTCATTTTCATACTGTATGTGTCCTCTATCATGGAAATAAGACATCAGATGGCATTAAAGCATAACCCTTCATGCTAACTTGGCTAACGATAATAGATTAGATGGCATTAAATGGCTTAACCCTTCTTCTTGTATATGCAAATACAGCAATGTTAAAGTTTGAATGCTAATGCTAACTTGCTAATGCTAACGATCTAATGCTAGTGCTAATATCTGGTCATTTTCATACTGTAAGTGTCCTCTATGATGGATATAAGAGATCAGATGGCATTAAAGCATAACCCTTCATTGGAATATCAGATTAGATGGCATTAAAGCTTCACCCTTCTTGTACACATGCAAGTACAGTAAGTTTAAGTTTGAATGCTAATGCTAACTTGCTAATGCTAGCGATCTAATGCTATGCTAATATCTGGTCATTTTCATACTGTACGTGTCCTCTATAATGGAAATAAGTGACCAGATGGCATTAAAGCATAACCCTTCATGGGCATATTAGATTAGATGGCATTAAAGCTTCACCCTTCTTGTATACATGCAAGTTCTGCAATGTTTAAGTTTGAATGCTAATGCTTATTTGATAATGCTAGCGATCTAATGCTAGTGCTAATATCTGGTCATTTTCATACTGTAAGTGTCATCGATGATGGATATAAGACATCAGATGGCTTTAAAGCATAACCCTTCATGGGAATATCGGTTTAGATTGCATTAAAGCTTAACCCTTCTTGTATACATGCAAATACAGCAATGTTAAAGTTTGAATGCTAATGCTAACTTGCGAATGCTAACGATCTAATGCTAGAGCTAATATCTGGTCATTTTCATACTGTATGTGTCCTTTATGATGGATATAAGAGATCAGATGGCATTAAAGCATAACCCTTCATGGGAATATCAGATTAGATGGCATTACAGCTTAACCCTTCTTGTATACATGCAAGTACAGTAAGTTTAAGTTTGAATGCTAATGCTAACTTGCTAATGCTAGCGATCTACTTCTAGTGCTAATATCAGGTCATTTTTCATACAGTACTTGTCCTCTATGATGCATATAAGAGATCAGATGGCATTTAAGCATAACCCTTCATTGGAATATCAGATTAGGTGGTATTAAAGCTGAACCCTTCTTGTATACATGCAAGTACAGCAAGTTAAAGGTTGAATGCTAATGCTAACTTGCTAATGCTTGCGATCAAATGCTAGTGCTAATTTCTGGTCATTTTCAAACTGTATGTGTTACTTTTAATGGAAATAAGAGATCAGATGGCATAAAAGCATCACCTTTTATGGAATTATGAGGTTAGATGGCATTACAGCTTAACCCTTCTTTATATACGCATAAACAGCAATGTTAAAGTTTGAATGCTTATGCTAACTTGCTAATACTACCGGTCTAATGCTAGTGCTAATATCTGGTCATTTTCATACTGTACGTGTCCTTTATGATGGAAATAAGAGATCAGATGCCATTAAAGCATATCCCATAATGGGCATATTAGATTAGATGGCATTAAAGCTTCACCTTCTTGTATAGATGCAAGTACAGCAAGTTTAAGCTTGAATGCTAATGCTAACTTGCTTACGCTAGCGATCTAATGCTAGTGTTAATATCTGGTCATTTTCAAACTGTACGTGTCCTCTTTGATGGATAGAAGAGATCAGATGGCATTAAAGCATAACCCATCATGGGAATATCAGATTAGATGGCATTACAGCTTCACCCTTCTTGAATACATGCATGTACAGTAAGTTGAAGTTTGAATGCTAATGCTAACTTGCTAATGCTAACGATCTAATGCTAGTGCTAATATCTGGTCATTTTCATACTGTACGTGTCCTCTATGATGCATATAAGAGATCAGATGGCATGAAAGCATAACCCTTCATGGGAATATCAGATTAGATGGCATTAAAGCTGAACCCTTCTTGTATATATGCAAATACAGCAATGTTAAAGTTTGAATTCTAATGCTAACTTGCGAATGCTAACGATCTAATGCTAGTGCTAATATCTGGTCATTTTCATACTGTACATGTCCTCTATAATGGAAATAAGAGATCAGATGGTATTAAAGCATAAACCTTCATGGGCATATTAGATAAGATGGCATTAAAGCTTAACCCTTCTTGTATATATACAAATACTGCAATGTTAAAGTTTGAATGCTAATGCTAACTTGCTAATGCTAGCGATCTAATGCAAGTGCTAATATCAGGTCATTTTCATACTGTACTTGTCCTCTATGATGCATATAAGAGATCAGATGGCATTAAAACATAACCCTTCATTGGAATATCAGATTAGATGTCATTAAAGCTTAACCCTTCTTGTATTCAAGCAAGTACTGCAATGTTTCAGGTTGAATGCTAATGCTAACTTGCTAATGCTAGCGATCTAATGCTAATGCTAATATCTGGTCATTTTCATACTGAATGTGTCCTCTATAATGGAAATAAGTGATCAGATGGCATTAAAGCATAAATCTTCATGGGCATATTAGATTAGATGGCATTAAAGCTTCACCCTTCTTGTATCCATGCAAGTTCTGCAATGTTAAAGTTTGAATGCTAATGCTAATTTGATAATGCTAGCGATCTAATGCTAGTTCTAATATCTGGTCATTTTCATACTGTACGTGTCATCGATGATGGATATAAGAGATCATATGGCTTTAAAGCATAACCCTTCATGGGAATATCGGTTTAGATTGCATTAAAGCTTAACCCTTCTTGTATACATGCAACTACAGCAAGTTTAAGTTTGAATGCTAATGCTAACTTGCTAATGCTAGCGATCTAATGCTAGTGCTAATATCTGGTCATTTTCATACTGTACGTGTCCTCTATGATGGATATAAGAGATCAGATGGCATTAAAGCATAACCCTTCATGGGAATATCAGATTAGATGGCATTAAAGCTTAACCCTTCTTGTATATATGCAAATACAGCAATGTTAAAGTTTGAATGCTAATTCTAACTTGCGAATGCTAACGATCTAATGCTAGTGCTAATATCTGGTCATTTTCATACTGTACGTGTCCTCTATGATGGATATAAGAGATCATATGGCATTAAAGCATAACCCTTCATGGGAATATCAGATTAGATGGCATTACAGCTTAACCCTTCTTGTATACATGCAAGTACAGTAAGTTTAATTTGAATGCTAATGCTAACTTGCTAATTCTAGCCATCTAATGCGAGTGCTAATATCTGGTCATTTTCATACTGTATGTGTCCTCTATCATGGAAATAAGAGATCAGATGGCATTAAAGCATAACCCTTCATGGGAATATTAGATTAGATGGCATTAAAGCTTCACCCTTCTTGTATATATGCAAATACAGCAATGTTATAGCTTGAATGCTAATGCTAACTTGCTAATGCTAACGATCTAATGCTAGTGCTAATATCTGGTCATTTTCATACTGTAAGTGTCCTCTATGATGGATATAAGAGATCAGATGGCATTAAAGCATAACCCTTCATTGGAATATCAGATTAGATGGCATTAAAGCTTCACCCTTCTTGTACACATGCAAGTACAGTAAGTTTAAGTTTGAATGCTAATGCTAACTTGCTAATGCTAGCGATCTAATGCTATGCTAATATCTGGTCATTTTCATACTGTACGTGTCCTCTATAATGGATATAAAGAGACCAGATGGCATTAAAGCATAACCCTTCATGGGCATATTAGATTAGATGGCATTAAGCCAACCCTTCTTGTATACATGCAAGTTCTGCAATGTTTAAGTTTGAATGCTAATGCTTATTTGATAATGCTAACGATCTAATGCTAGTGCTAATATCTGGTCATTTTCATACTGTAAGTGACATCTATGATGGATATAAGACATCAGATGGCTTTAAAGCATAACCCTTCATTGGAATATCGGTTTAGATTGCATTAAAGCTTAACCCTTCTTGTATACATGCAAATACAGCAATGTTTAAAGTTTGAATGCTAATGCTAATTTGCTAATGCTAACGATCTAATGCTAGAGCTAATATCTGGTCATTTTCATACTGTACTGATGATGGATATAAGAGATCAGATGGCATTTAAAGCATAACCCTTCATGGGAATATCAGATAAGATGGCATTACAGCTTAATGGCAGTAAGTTTAAGTTTGAATGCTAATGCTAACTTGCTAATGCTAGCGATCTACTTCTAGTGCTAATATCAGGTCATTTTTCATATTGTACTTGTCCTCTATGATGAAATAAGAGATCAGATGGCATTAAAAGCATAACCCTTCAAGGGAATATCAGATTAGATGGCATTCAATGCTTTTGAACCTAACGTCATTCTTGGATACATTTAAGTACTGCAATGTTAAAGTTTGAATTCTAATGCTAACTTGCTAATATGCTAGCGATCTAATGCTGGTGCTAATATCTGGTCATTTTCATACAATTTAAAGTTTGAATGCGCTAATACTGTCTAATGCTATGATGGAAATAAGAGATCAGATGCCATTAAAAGCATATCCCATAATGGGCATATTAGATTAGATGGCATTAAAGCTTAACACCTTCTTGTATAGATGCAAGTACAGCAAGTTTAAGTTTTGAATGCTAATGCTAACTTGCTATTGCTAGCGATCTAATGCTAGTGTTAATATCTGGTCATTTTCAAACTGTACGCGTGTCCTCTTTGATGGATAGAAGAGATCAGATGGCATTAAAGCATAACCCATCATGGGAATATCAGATTAGATGGCATTACAGCTTCACCCTTCTTGAATACATGCATGTACAGTAAGTTAAAGTTTGAATGCTAATGCTAACTTGCTAATGCTAACGATCTAATGCTAGTGCTAATATCTGGTCATTTTCATACTGTACTTGTCCTCTATGATGCATATAAGAGATCAGATGGCATGAAAACATAACCCTTCATGGGAATATCAGATTAGATGGCATTAAAAGCTGAACCCTTCTTGTATATATGCAAATACAGCAATGTTAAAGTTTGAATTCTAATGCTAACTTGCAATGCTAACGATCTAATGCTAATGCTAATATCTGGTCATTTTCATACTGTACATGTCTCTATAATGGAAATAAGAGATCAGATGGTATTAAAGCATAAACCTTCATGGGCATATTAGATAAGATGGCATTAAAGCTTTAACCCTTCTTGTATATATACAAAATACTGCAATGTTAAAGTTTGAATGCTAATGCTAACTTGCTAATGCTAGCGATCTAATGCAAGTGCTAATATCAGGTCATTTTCATACTGTACTTGTCCTCTATGATTTATATAAGAGATCAGATGGCATTAGAACATAACCCTTCATTGGAATATCAGATTAGATGTCATTAAAGCTTAACCCTTTACTTGTATTCAAGCAAGTACTGCAATGTTTCAGGTTGAATGCTAATGCTAACTTGCTAATGCTAGCGATCTAATGCTAATGCTAATATCTGGTCATTTTCATACTGAATGTCCTCTATAATGGAAATAAGTGATCAGATGGCATTAAAAGCATAAATCTTCATGGGCATATTAGATTAGATGGCATTAAAGCACACCCTTCTTTATCCATGCAAGTTCTGCAATGTTAAAGTTTTGAATGAATGCTAATAATGCTAGTATCTAATGCTAGTTCTAATATCTGGCTACTGTACGGTTATCGGCGATGACGAAGAGGATCATATGGCTTTAAAGTTCTGGAATATCTGGTCATTTTTCATACTAACTACAGCAAGTTTAATGAATGATGGATTTAAGAGATAATGCTTTAAACGCACGTAACCCTTCATGGGAATATCGGTTCATTTTGCATTAACGGTTCCTCTATGATGGAGTTTATAAGAGATAAGATGGCTATTAAAGTCATTTTTAACCCTTCATGGATAAGATGGCATTAAAGCATAATTCATGGGATGGCATTAAAGCTTAACCCTTCTTGTATATATGCAAATACAGTAAATGTTAAAAAGTTTGAATGCTAATTCTAACTTGCGAATGCTAACGATCTAATGCTAGTGCTAATATCTGGCTCATTTCATACTGTACGTGTCCTCTATAGTGGATATAAAGAGATCATATGGCATTAAAGCATAACCCTTCATGGAATATCAGATTGAATGGCATTACAGCTTAACCCTTCTTGTATACATGCAAGTACAGTAAGTTTAATTTGAATGCTATGCTAACTTGCTAATTCTCATCTAATGCAAAGAAATTTA
>CM056200.1:13999921-14044050 GCA_029692085.1 Gymnothorax javanicus | reverse complement strand
GTTATGCTTTAATGCCATCTGATCTCTTATATCCATCATAGAGGACACTTACAGTATGAAAATGACCGAATATTAGCACTAGCATTAGATCGTTAGCATTAGCAAGTTAGCATTAGCATTCCAACTTCAACATTGCTGTATTTGCATATATACAAGAAGGGTTATGCTTTAATGCCATCTGATCTGCTATATCCATCTAGAGGACCGTACAGTATAGAAAATGACCAGATAATGCTTTAGCATTAGATCATAGCATTAGCAAGTTAGCATTAGCATTCAACCTGAAACTTGCTGTACTTGCATGTATATAAGAAGAGTTAAGCTTTAATGCCATCTAATCTGATATTCCAATGAAGGGTTATGGTTTTAATTACAGCTGATCTCTTATATGCATCATAGAGGACAAGTACAGTATGAAAATGACCGGATATTAGCACTAGTATTAGATCGTTAGGATTAGCAAGTTAGCATTAGCATTCAAAATATAACATTGCTGTATTTGCATATATACAAGAAGGGTGGCTTTAATGCCATCTAATCTAATATGCCCCATGAAGGGTTATGCTTTAATGCCATCTGATCTCTTATTTCCATGATAGAGGACACATACAGTATGAAAATGACCAGATATTAGCACTAGCATTAGATCGCTAGAATTAGCAAGTTAGCATTAGCATTCAAACTTAAACTTACTGTACTTGCATGTATACAAGAAGGGTTAAGCTTTAATGCCATCTAATCTGATATTCCCATGAAGGGTTATGCTTTAATGCCATCTGATCTCTTATATCCATAATAGAGGACACGTACAGTATGAAAATGACCAGATATTAGCACTAGCATTAGATCGCTAGCATTAGCAAGTTAGCATTAGCATTCAAACTTTAACATTGCAGTATTTGTATATATACAACAAGGGTTAAGCTTTAATGCCATCTTATCTAATATGCCTATGAAGGGTTATGATTTAATACCATCTGATTTCTTATTTCCATTATAGAGGACACGTACAGTATGAAAATGACCAGATATTAGGACTAGAATCAGATCGCTAGCATTAGCAAGTTAGCATTAGCATTCAAACTTAAACTTGCTGTAGTTGCATGTACACAAGAAGGGTTAAGCTTTAATGCAATCTAAACCGATATTCCCATGAAGGGTTATGCTTTAAAGACATCTGATTTCTTATATCCATGATAGATGACACGTAAAGTATGAAAATGACCAGATATTAGCACTAGCATTAGATCGCTAGCATTATCAAGTTAGCATTAGAATTCAAACTTAAACATTGCAGTACTTGCATGTATACAAGAAGGGTGAAGCTTGAAAGCCATCTAATCTAATATGCCCTTGAAGCGTTATGCTTTAATGCCATCTGATCTCTTATTTCAATTATAGAGGACACATACAATATGAAAATGACCAGATATTAGCACTAGCATTAGATCGCTAGCATTAGCAAGTTAGCATTAGCATTCAAACTTAAACTTACTGTACTTGCATGTATACAAGATGGGTTAAGCTTTAATGCCATCTTATCTGATATTCCCATGAAGGGTTATGCTTTAAAGCCATCTGATCTCTTATATCCATCATAGATGACACGTAAAGTATGAAAATGACCAGATGTTAGCACTAGCATTAGATCGCTAGAATTATCAAGTTAGCATTAGAATTCAAACTTAAACATTGCAGTACTTGCATGTATACAAGAAGGGTGAAGCTTGAATGCCATCTAATCTAATATGCCCTTGAAGGGTTATGCTTTAATGGCATCTGATCTCTTATTTCAATTATAGAGGACACATACAATATGAAAATGACCAGATATTAGCACTAGCATTAGATCGCTAGCATTAGCAAGTTAGCATTAGCATTCAAACATAAAATTACTGTACTTGCATGTATACAAGAAGGGTTAAGCTTTATTGCCATCATATCTGATATTTCCATGAAGGGTTATGCTTTAAAGCCATCTGATCTCTTATATCCATCATCGATGAAACGTACAGTATGAAAATGACCAGATTTTAGCACTAGCATTAGATCGTTAGCATTAGCAAGTTAGCATTAGCATTCAAACTTTAACATTGCTGTATTTGCATACATACAAGAAGGGTTATGCTTTAATGCCATCGGATCTCTTATATCCATCATAGAGGACACGTACAGTATGAAAATGACCAGATATTAGCACTAGCATTAGATCGCTAGCATTAGCAAGTTAGCATTAGCATTCAACCTGAAACTTGCTGTATTTGCATATATACAAGAAGGGTGAAGCTTTAATGCCATCTGATCTCTTATTTCCATGATAGAGGACACATACAGTATTTAAATGACCAGATATTAACACTAGCATTAGATCGCTAGAATTAGCAAGTTAACATTAGCATTCAAATTAAACTTACTGTACTTGCATGTATACAAGAAGGGTTAAGCTGTAAAGCCATCTAATCTGAAATTCCCATGAAGGGTGATGCTTTAATGCCATCTGATTTCTTATATCCATCATAGAGGACACGTACAGTATGAAAATGACCAGATATTAGCACTAGCATTAGATCGCTAGCATTAGCAAGTTAGCATTAGCATTCAAACTTAAACTTGCTGTAGTTGCATGTATACAAGAAGGGTTAAGCTTTAATGCAATCTAAACCGATATTCCCATGAAGGGTTATGCTTTAAAGCCATCTGATCTCTTATATCCATCATCGATGACACATACAGTATGAAAATGACCAGATATTAGCACTAGCATTAGATCGCTAGCATTATCAAATTAGCATTAGGATTCAAACTTAAACATTGCAGAACTTGCATGTATACAAGAAGGGTGAAGCTTTAATGATATATAATCTAATATGCCCATGAAGGTTTATGCTTTAATGCCATCTGATCACTTATTTCCATTATAGAGGACACATTCAGTATGAAAATGACCAGATATTAGCATTAGCATTAGATCGCTAGCATTAGCAAGTTAGCATTAGCATTCAACCTTAAACATTGCAGTACTTGCGTGAATACAAGAAGGGTTAAGCTTTAATGACATCTAATCTGATATTCCAATGAAGGGTTATGTTTTAATGCCATCTGATCTCTTATATGCATCATAGAGGACAAGTACAGTATGAAAATGACCTGATATTAACACTAACATTACATCGCTAGCATTAGCAAGTTAGCTTTAGCATTCAAACTTTAATATTGCTGTATTTGCATATATACAAGAAGGGTGAAGCTTTAATGGAATCTAATATAATATGCCAATGAAGGGTTATTCTTTAATGCCATCTGGTCTCTTATTTCCATTATAGAGGACACGTACAGTATGAAAATGACCAGATATTAGCACTAGCATTAGATCGCTAGAATTAGCTAGTTAGCATTAGCATTCAAACTTAAACTTACTCTACTTGCATGTGTACAAGAAGGGTTAAGCTTTAATGCCATCTAATCTGATATTCCAATGAAGGGTTATGCTGTAATGCCATCTTTTCTCTTATATCCATCATAGAGGACACGTACAGTATGAAAATGACCAGATATTAGCACTAGAATTAGATCGTTAGCATTAGCAAGTAAGCATTAGCATTCAAACTTTAACATTGCTGTATTTGCATATATACAAGAAGGGTTATGCTTTAATGCCATCTGATCTCTTATATCCATCATAGAGGACACATACAATATGAAAATGACCAGATATTAGCACTAGCATTAGATCGCTAGCATTAGCTAGTTAGCATTAGCATTCAACCTTAAACTTGCTGTATTTGCATATATACAAGAAGGGTTAAAGCTTTAATGCCATCTAATCTGATATTCCAATGAAGGGTTATGCTTTAATGACATATGATCTCTTATATGCATCATAGAGGACAAGTACAGTATGAAAATGACCTGATATTAGCACTTTCATTAGATCGCTAGCATTAGCAAGTTTGCATTAGCATTCAAACTTTAACATTGCAGTATTTGTATATATACAAGAAGGGTTCAGGTTTAATGCCATCTAATCTGATATTCCCATGAAGGGTTATGCTTTAATGCCATCTGATCTCTTATTTCCATCATAGAGGACACGTACAGTTTGAAAATGACCAGATATTAGCACTAGCATTAGATCGCTAGCGTAAGCAAGTTAGCATTAGTATTCAAGTTTAAACTTGCTGTACTTGCATCTATACAAGAAGGTTGGAAGCATCTTTAATGCCATCTAATCTAATATGCCCATTATGGGATATGCTTTAATGGCATCTGATCTCTTATTTCCATCATAAAGGACACGTACAGTATGAAAATGACCAGATATTAGCACTAGCATTAGATCGGTAGTATTAGCAAGTTAGCATTAGCATTCAAACTTTAACATTGCTGTTTATGCGTATATAAAGAAGGGTTAAGCTTTAATGCCATATAACCTCATAATTCCATCAAAGGTGATGCTTTTATGCCATCTGATCTCTTATTTCCATTAAAAGTAAAACATACAGTTTGAAAATGAGCAGAAATTTGCACCAGCATTTGATCGCTAGCAATAGCAAGTTAGCATTAGCATTCAACCTTTAACTTGCTGTACTTGCATGTATACTAGAAGGGTTAAGCTTTAATACCACCTAATCTGATATTCCAATGAAGGGTTATGCTTAAATGCCATCTGATCTCTTATATGCATCATAGACGACAAGTACAGTATGAAAATGACCTGATATTAGCACTAGAAGTAGATCGCTAGCATTAGCAAGTTAGCATTAGCATTCAAACTTAAACTTACTGTACTTGCATATATACAAGAAGGGTTAAGCAGTAATTCCATCTAATCTGATATTCCCATGAAGGGTTATGCTTTAAAGCCATCTGATTTCTTTTATCCATCATAGAGGAGACGCAGAGTATGAAAATGACCAGATATTAGCACTAGCATTTTATCGTTAGCATTAGCAAGTTAGCATTAGCATTCAAACTTCAACTTCCTGTACATGCATGTATACAAGAAGGGTGAAGCTTTAATGCCATCTAATCTGATATTCCCATTAAGGGTTATGCTTTAATGACATCTGATCTCTTCTATCCATCATAGAGGACACGTACAGTTTGAAAATGACCAGATATTAGCACTAGCATTAGATCGCTAGCCTAAGCAAGTTAGCATTAGCATTCAAGCTTAAACTTGCTGTAATTGCAAGTATACAAGATGGTGAAGCTTTAATGCCATCTAATCTAATATGCCCATTATGGGATAAGCTTTAATGCCATCTGATCTCTTATTTCCATCAAAAAGGACACGTACAGTATGAAAATGACCAGATATTAGCACTAGCATTAGATCGCTAGTATTAGCAAGTTAGCATTAGCATTCAAACTTTAACATTGCTGTTTTTGCGTATATAAAGAAGGGTTAAGCTTTAATGCCTTCTAACCTCATAATTCCATAAAAGGTGATGCTTTTATGGCATCTGATCTCTTATTTCCATTATAAGTAACACATACAGTTTGAAAATGACCAGAAATTAGCACTAGCATTAGATCGCTAGCATTAGCAAGTTAGCATTAGCATTCAACCTTTAACTTGCTGTACTTGCATGTATACAAGAAGGGTTAAGCTTTAATGCCATCTAATCTGATATTCCAATGAAGGGTTATGCTTCAATGCCATCTGATCTCTTATATGCATCATAGAGGACAAGTACAGTATGAAAATGACCTGATATTAGCACTAGAATTAGATCGCTAGCATTAGCAAGTTAGCATTAGCATTCAAACTTTAACATTGCAGTATTTGTATATATACAAGAAGGGTGAAGCTTTAATGGAATCTAATCTAATATGCCCATGAAGGGTTATGCTTTAATGCCATCTGGTCTCTTATTTCCATTATAGAGGACACGTACAGTATGAAAATGACAAGATATTAGCACTAGCATTAGATCGCTAGCGTAAGCAAGTTAGCATTAGCATTCAAACTTAAACTTGCTGTAGTTGCATGTATACAAGAAGGGTAAACCTTTAATGCAATCTAAACCGATATTCCCATGAAGGGTTAAGCTTTAAAGCCATCTGATCTCTTATATCCATCATAGATGACACGTAAAGTATGAAAATGACCAGATGTTAGCCCTAGCATTAGATCGCTAGCATTATCAAGTTAGCATTAGAATTCAAACTTAAACATTGCAATACTTGCATGTATACAAGAAGGGTGAAGCTTGAATGCCATCTAATCTAATATGCCCTTGAAGGGTTATGCTTTAATGCCATCTGATCTCTTATTTCAATAATAGAGGACACATACAATATGAAAATGACCAGATATTAGCACTAGCATTAGATCGCTAGCATTAGCAAGTTAGCATTAGCATTCAAACTTAAACTTACTGTACTTGCATGTATACAAGAGGGGTTAAGCTTTATTGCCATCTTATCTGATATTTCCATGAAGGGTTATGCTTTAAAGCCATCTGATCTCTTATATCCATCATCGATGACACGTACAGTATGAAAATGACCAGATATTAGCACTAGCATTAGATCGTTAGCATTAGCAAGTAAGCATGAGCATTCAAACCTAAACTTACTGTACTTGCATGTGTACAAGAAGGGTAAAGCTTTAATGCCATCTAATCTGATATTCCAATGAAGGGTTATGCTTTAATGCCATCTGATCTCTTATATCCATCATAGAGGACAAGTTCAGTATGAAAATGACCAGATATTAGCACTAGCATTAGATCGTTAGCATCAGCAATTTAGCATTAGCATTCAAACTTTAACATTGCTGTATTTGCATATATACAAGAAGGGTTATGCTTTAATGCCATCGGATCTCTTATATCCATCATAGAGGACACGTAGAGTATGAAAATGACCAGATATTAGCACGAGCATTAGATCGCTAGCATTAGCAAGTTAGCATTAGCATTCAACCTGAAACTTGCTATACGTGCATGTATACAAGAAGGGTTAAGCTTTAATGCCATCTGATCTGATATTCCAATGAAGGGTTATGCTTAAATGACATCTGATCTCTTATATGCATCATAGAGGACAAGTACAGTATGAAAATGACCTGATATTAGCACTAGCATTAGATTGTTAGGATTAGCAATTTCGCATTAGCATTCAAGCTAAAACATTGCTGTATTTACATATAAACAAGAAGGGTGAAGCTTTAAAGCCATCTAATCTAATATGGCCATGAAGGGTTATGCTTTAATGCCATCTGATCTCTTATTTCCATGATAGAGGACACATACAGTATGAAAATAACCAGATATTAGCACTAGCATTAGATCGCTAGAATTAGCAAGTTAGCATTAGCATTCAAATTAAACTTACTGTACTTGCATGTATACAAGAAGGGTTAAGCTGTAATGCCATCTAATCTGATATTCCCATGAAGGGTTATGCTTTAATGCCATCTGATCTCTTATATCCATCATAGAGGACACGTACAGTATGAAAATGACCAGATATTAGCACTAGCATTAGATCGCTAGCATTAGCAAGTTAGCATTAGCATTCAAACTTAAACTTGCTGTAGTTGCATGTATACAAGAAGGGTTAAGCTTTAATGCAATCTAAACCGATATTCCCATGAAGGGTTATGCTTTAAAGCCATCTGATCTCTTCTATCCATCATCGATGACACGTACAATATGAAAATGACCAGATATTAGCACTAGCATTAGATCGCTAGCATTATCAAATTAGCATTAGCATTCAAACTTAAACATTGCAGAACTTGCATGTATACAAGAAGGGTGAAGCTTTAATGCCACCTAATCTAATATGCCCATGAAGGTTTATGCTTTAATGCCATCTGATCACTTATTTCCATTATAGAGGACACATTCAGTATGAAAATGACCAGATATTAGTATTAGCATTAGATCGCTAGCATTAGCAAGTTAGCATTAGCATTCAACCTTAAACATTCCAGTACTTGCGTGAATACAAGAAGGGTTAAGCTTTAATGACATCTAATCTGATATTCCAATGAAGGGTTATGTTTTAATGCCATCTGATCTCTTATATGCATCATAGAGGACAAGTACAGTATGAAAATGACCTGATATTAACACTAACATTACATCGCTAGCATTAGCAAGTTAGCTTTAGCATTCAAAATTTAATATTGCTGTATTTGCATATATACAAGAAGGGTGAAGCTTTAATGGAATCTAATCTAATATGCCAATGAAGGGTTATTCTTTAATGCCATCTGGTCTCTTATTTCCATTATAGAGGACACGTACAGTATGAAAATGACCAGATATTAGCACTAGCATTAGATCGCTAGCAATAGCAAGTTAGCATTAGCATTCAAATTTAAACTTACTGTACTTGCATGTATACAAGAAGGGTTAGGCTTTAATGCCATCTTATCTGATATTCCCATGACGGGTTATGCTTTTAAGCCATCTGATCTCTTATATCCATCATAGATGACACGGGAAGTATGAAAATGACCAGATATTAGCACGAGCATTAGATCGCTAGCATTATCAAGTTAGCATTAGAATTCAAACTTAAACATTGCAGTACTTGCATGTATACAAGAAGGGTGAAGCTTGAATGCCATCTAATCTAATATGCCCATGAAGGGTTATGCTTTAATTCCATCTGATCTCTTATTTCCATTATAGAGGACACATACAATATGAAAATGACCACGTATTAGCACTAGCATTAGATCGCTAGAATTAGCAAGTTAGCATTAGCATTCAACCTTAAACTTGCTGTACTTGCATGTATACAAGAAGGGTTAAGCTTTAATGCCATCTAATCTGATATTCCCATGAAGGGTTATGCTTTAATGGCATCTGATCTCTTATATCCATCATAGAGGACACGTACAGTTTGAAAATGACCAGATATTAGCACTAGCATTAGATCGCTAGCGTAAGCAAGTTAGCATTAGCATTCAAGCTTAAACTTGCTGTACTTGCATCTATACAAGAAGGTGAAGCTTTAATGCCATCTAATCTAATATGCCCATTATGGGATATGCTTTAATGGCATCTGATCTCTTATTTCCATCATAAAGGACACGTACAATATGAAAATGACCAGATATTAGCACTAGCATTAGATCGGTAGTATTAGCAAGTTAGCATTAGCATTCAAACTTTAACATTGCTGTTTATGCGTATATAAAGAAGGGTTTAGCTTTAATGCCATCTAACCTCATAATTCCATAAAAGGTGATGCTTTTATGCCATCTGATCTCTTATTTCCATTAAAAGTAACACATACAGTTTGAAAATGACCATAAATTAGCACTATCATTTGATCGCTAGCATTAGCAAGTTAGCATTAGCATTCAACCTTTAACTTGCTGTACTTGCATGTATACAAGAAGGGTTAAGCTTTAATACCACCTAATATGATATTCCAATGAAGGGTTATGCTTAAATGCCATCTGATCTCTTATATGCATCATAGAGGACAAGTACAGGATGAAAATGACCTGATATTAGCACTAGAAGTAGATCGCTAGCATTAGCAAGTTAGCATTAGCATTCAAACTTAAACTTACTGTACTTGCATGTATACAAGAAGGGTTAAGCTGTAATGCCATCTAATCTGATATTCCCATTAAGGGTTATTCTTTCATGCCATCTGATCTCTTATATCCATCATAGAGGACACGTAAAGTATGAAAATGACCAGATATTAGCTCTAGCATTAGATCGTTAGCATTCGCAAGTTAGCATTAGCATTCAAACTTTAACATTGCTGTATTTGCATATATACAAGAAGGGTTAAGCTTTAATGCCATCTAATCTGATATTCCAATGAAGGGTTATGCTTCAATGCCATCTGATCTCTTATATGCCTCATAGAGGACAAGTACAGTATGAAAAATGACCTGATATTAGCACTAGAATTAGATCGTTAGCATTAGCAAGTTAGCCTTAGCATTCAAACTTTAACATTGCTGTATTTGTATATATACAAGAAGGGTGAAGCTTTAATGCAATCTAATCTAATATTCCCATGAAGGGTTATGCTTTAATGCCATCTGGTCTCTTATTTCCATTATAGAGGACACCGTACAGTATGAAAATGACCAGATACTAGCACTAGCATTAGATCGCTAGTAATTGCAAGTTAGCATTAGAATTCAAGCTTAAACTTACTGTACTTGCATGTATACAAGAAGGGTGAAGCTTGAATGCCATCTAATCTAATATGCCCTTGAAGGGTTATGCTTTAATGCCATCTGATCTCTTATTTCCATTATAGAGGACATGTACAGTATGAAAATGACCAGATATTAGCACTAGCATTAGATCGCTAGAATTAGCAAGTTAGCATTAGCATTCAAACTTAAACTTACTGTTTTTGCATGTGTACAAGAAGGGTTAAGCTTTAATGCCATCTAATCTGATATTCCAATAAAGGGTTATGCTGTAATGCCATCTGATCTCTTATATCCATCATAGAGGACACGTACAGTATGAAAATGACCAGATATTAGCACTAGCATTAGATCGTTAGCATTAGCAAGTTAGCATTAGCATTCAAACTTTAACATTGCAAGAAGGGTTTTTAATGCCATCTAATCTGATATAAAGAAGGGTTATGCTTTAATGCCATCTGATCTCTTATTTCCATGATAGAGGACACATACAGTATGAAAATGACCAGATATTAGCACTAGCATTAGATGGCTAGAATTAGCAAGTTAGCATTAGCATTCAAACTTTAAACATTACTGTACTTGCATGTATACAAGAAGGGTTAAGCTGTAATGCCATCTAATCTGGATATTCCCATGAAGGGTTATGCTTTAATGCCATCTGATCTCTTATATCCATCATAGAGGACACGTACAGTATGAAAATGACCAGATATTAGCACTAGCATTAGATCGTTAGCATTTGCAAGTTTAAATTAGCATTCAAACTTTAACATTGCTGTATTTGCATATATACAAGAAGGGTTAAGCTTTAATGCCATCTAATCTAATATTCCAATGAAGGGTTATGCTTTAATGCCATCTGATCTCTTATATCCATCATAGAGGACCATACAATATGAAAATGACCAGATATTAGCACTAGCATTAGATCGCTAGCATTAGCAAGGTTAGCATTAGCATTCAAACTTAAAACTTGCATGTGTATACAAGAAGGGTTAGCTTTAATGCCATCTAATCTGATATGCCAATAAGGGTTAAGTAATGCCATCTGATCTGTTATATCCATCATAAGGACACATTACAGTATGAAAATATCAGATATTAGCACTAGCATCAGACTTAAACAAGCAAGTAGCATTAGCATTCAAAGCTTTAATTGCAGTATTTGCATATATACCATGAAGGGTTATGCTTTAATGCCATCTGATCTCTTATATCCATCATAGATGACACGTACAGTATGAAAATGACCAGATATTAGCACTAGCATTAGATCGCTAGCATTATCAAATTAGCATTAGCATTCAAACTTAAACATTGCAGTACTTGCATGTATACAAGAAGGGTGAAGCTTTAATGCCATCTAATCTAATATGCCCATGAAGGGTTATGTTTTTAATGCCATCTGATCACTTATTTCCATGATAGAGGACATATACAGTATGAAAATGACCAGATATTAGCACTAGCATTAGATCGCTAGCATTAGCAAGTTAGCATTAGCATTCAAACTTTAACATTGCTGTATTTGTATATATACAAGAAGGGTTAAGCTTTAATGCCATCTTATCTGATATGCCAATGAAGGGTTATGTTTTAATACCATCTGATCTCTTATTTCCATTATAGAGGACACGTACAGTATGAAAATGACCTGATATTAGCACTAGCATTAGATCGTTAGCATTAGCAAGTTAGCATTAGCATTCAAACTTAAACTCACTGTATTTGTATATATACAAGAAGGGATAAGCTTTAATGCCATCTTATCTAATATGCCCATGAAGGGTTATGCTTTAATACCATCTGATCTCTTATTTCCATTATAGAGGACACGTACAGTATGAAAATGACCAGATATTAGCTCTAGCATTAGATCGTTAGCATTAGCAAGTTAGCATTAGCATTCAAACTTTAACATTCCTGTATTTGCATATATACAAGAAAGGGTTAAGCTTTGATGCCATCTAATCTGATATTCCCATGAAGGGTTATGCTTTCATGCCATCTGATCTCTTATATCCATCATAGAGGACACGTACAGTATGAAAATGACCAGATATTAGCACTAGCATTAGATCGTTAGCATAAAGCAAGTTAGCATTAGCATTCAAACTGAAACTTACTGTATTTGCATGTATACAAGAAGGGTGAAGCTTTAATGCCATCTAATCTGATATTCCCATGATGGGTTATGCTTTAATGCCATCTGATCTCTTATATCCATCATAGAGGACAAGTACAGTTTGAAAATGACCAGATATTAGCACTAGGATTAGATCGTTAGCATTAGCAAGTTAGCATTAGCATTCAAACTTAAACTTGCTGTACATGCATGTATACAACAAGAAGGGTGAAGCTTTAATGCCATCTAATCTAATATTCCCATGAAGGGTTATGCTTTAATGCCATCTGATCTCTTATTCCATCATAAAGGACACGTACAGTATGAAAATGACCAGATATTAGCACTAGCATTAGATCGCTAAGTATTAGCAAGTTAGCATAAGCATTCAAGCTAAAACTTGCTGTTTTGCATATATAAAGAAGGGTTAAGCTTTAATGCCATCTAACCTGATATTCCCATAATGGGTGATGCTTTAATGCCATCTGATCTCTTATTTCCATAAAAAAGGACACGTACAGTTTGAAAATGACCAGATATTAGCACTAGCATTAGATCTCTAGCATTAGCAAGTTAGCATTAGCATTCAAACTTTAACATTGCTGTTTTGCATGTATACAAGAAGGGTTAAGCTTTAATACCTTCTAACCTGATATTCCAATGAAGGGTTATGCTTAAATGCCATCTGATCTCTTATATCCATCATAGAGGACAAGCACTGTATGAAAATGACCTGATATTAGCACTAGAATTAGATCGCAAGCATTAGCAAAGTTAGCATTAGCATTCAAACTTAAAAACTTGCATGTATACAAGAAGGGTTAAGCTGTAATGCCATCTAATCTGATATTCCCATGAAGGGTTATGCTTTAATGCCATCTGATCTCTTATATCCATTATCAGGGATAAATTACAGTATGAAAATGACCAGATATTCTAGCATTAGATCGTTAGCATTCGCAAGTTAGCATTAGCATTCAAACTTTAACATTGAAGTATTTGCATGTATACAAGAAGGGTTAAGCTTTAATGCAATCTAATCCGATATTCCAATGAAGGGTTATGCTTTAATGCCATCTGATGTCTTATATCCATCATAGAGGACACTTACAGTATGCAAAATGACCAGATATTAGCACTAGCATTAGATCGCTACCATTATCAAAGGGTTAGCATTAGCATTCAAATTCCAATGAAACTTTAATTGCAGAACTTGCATGTATAGTATGAAAATGACAAGGTGAAGCTTTAATGCCATCTAATCTAGCATTATCAAACCCATGAAGGGTTATGCTTTAATGCTTTAATGCCATCTAATCTTATTTCCATTATAGAGGACATCTGATTCTTTTACAGTATATAGAAAAAATGACCAGAAATTAGCACTAGCATTAGATCGCTAGCATTAGCAAGTTAGCATTAGCATTCAACCTGAAACTTGCTGTACTTGCATGTATACAAGAAGGGTTAAGCTTTTAATGCCATCTAATCTGATATTCCAATGAAGGGTTATACTTTAATGCCATCTGATCTCTTATATCCATCATAGAGGACAAGTACAGTATGAAAATGACCGAGATATTAGCACTAGTATTAGATCGTTAGAATTAGCAAGTTAGCATTAGCATTCAAGCTTTAACATTGCTGTATTTGCATATATACAAGAAGGGTGAAGCTTTAATGCCATCTAATCCGATATGCCCATGAAGGGTTATGCTTTAATGCCATCTGATCTCTTATATCCATCATAGAGGACACGTACAGTATGAAAATGACCAGATATTAGCACTAGCATTAGATCGCTAGAATTAGCAAGTTAGCATTAGCATTCAAACTTAAACTTACTGTACTTGCATGTATACAAGAAGGGTTAAGCTTTAATGCCATCTAATCTGATATGCCCATGAAGGGTTATGCTTTAATGCCATCTGATCTCTTTATTTCCATTATAGAGGACACATACAGTATGAAAATGACCAGATATTAGCACTAGCATTAGATCGCTAGAATTAGCAAGTTAGCATTAGTATTCAACCTTAAACATTGCTGTACTTGCATGTATACAAGAAGGGTTAAGCTTTAATGCCATCTAATCTGATATTCCCATGAAGGGTTATGCTTTAATGCCATCTGATCTCTTATATCCATCATAGAGGACACGTACAGTATGAAAATGACCAGATATTAGCACTAGCATTAGATCGCTAGCATTAGCAAGTTAGCATTAGCATTCAAACTTTAACTTGCTGTATTTGCATGTATACAAGAAGGGTTAAGCTTTAATGCCATCTAATCTGATATTCCCATGAAGGGTTATGCTTTTAATGTCATATGATCTCTTATATCCATCATAGAGGACACGTGCAGTATGAAAATGACCAGATATTAGCACTAGCATTAGATCGTTAGCATTAGCAAGTTAGCATTAGCATTCAAACTTAAACTTACTGTACTTGCATGTATACAAGAAGGGTGAAGCTTTAATGCCATCTAATCTGATATTCCATGAAGGGTTATGCTTTAATGCCATCTGATCTCTTATATCCATCATAGAGGACACGAAGTATGAAAATGACCAGATATTAGCACTAGCATTAGATCGCTAGCATTAGCAAGTTAGCATTAGCATTCAAACTTAAACATTGCTGTATTTGCATATATACAAGAAGGGTTAAGCTTTAATGCCATCTAATCTGATATGCCCATGAAGGATATGCTTTTTAATGCCATCTGATCTCTTATTTCCATCATAGAGGACACGTACAGTATGAAAATGACCAGATATTAGCACTAGCATTAGATCGCTAGCATTAGCAAGTTAGCATTAGCATTCAACCTTAAACTTGCTGTACTTGCATGTATACAAGAAGGGTTAAGCTTTAATGCCATCTAATCTGATATTCCAATGAAGGGTTATGCTTTAATGACATCTGATCTCTTATATGCATCATAGAGGACACGTACAGTATGAAAATGACCAGATATTAGCACTAGCATTAGATCGCTAGCATTAGCAAGTTAGCATTAGCATTCAACCTTAAACTTGCTGTACTTGCATGTATACAAGAAGGGTTAAGCTTTAATGCCATCTAATCTGATATTCCAATGAAGGGTTATGCTTTTAATGCCATCTGATCTCTTATATCCATCATAGAGGACACGTACAGTATGAAAATGACCAGATATTAGCACTAGCATTAGATCGTTAGCATTAGCAAGTTAGCATTAGCATTCAAACTTTAACATTGCTGTATTTGCATATATACAAGAAGGGTTAAGCTTTAATGCCATCTAATCTGATATTCCCATGAAGGGTTATGCTTTAATGCCATCTGATCTCTTATTTCCATCATAGAGACACGTACAGTATGAAAATGACCAGATATTAGCACTAGCATTAGATCGCTAGCATTAGCAAGTTAGCATTAGCATTCAAACTTTAAACTTACTGTACTTGCATGTATACAAGAAGGGTTAAGCTTTTAATGCCATCTAATCTGATATTCCCATGAAGGGTTATGCTTTTAATGCCATCTGATCTCTTATATCCATCATAGAGGACACGTACAGTATGAAAATGACCAGATATTAGCACTAGCATTAGATCGTTAGCATTAGCAAGTTAGCATTAGCATTCAAACTTAAACATTGCTGTATTTGCATATATACAAGAAGTGGGGTGAAGCTTTTAATGCCATCTAATCTAATATGCCCATGAAGGGTTATGCTTTTAATGCCATCTGATCTCTTATTTCCATCATAGAGGACACATACAGTATGAAAAATGACCAGATATTAGCACTAGCATTAGATCGGTAGTATTAGCAAGTTAGCATTAGCATTCAAACTTTTTAACATTGCTGTACTTGCATGATATACAAGAAGGGTTAAGCTTTAATGCCATCTAATCTCATAATTCCATAAAAGGTGATGCTTTTATGCCATCTGATCTCTTATTTCCATTATAAGTAAACACATACAGTTTGAAAATGACCAGAAATTAGCACTAGCATTAGATCGCTAGCATTAGCAAGTTAGCATTAGCATTCAAACTTTAACTTGCTGTATTTGCATGTATACAAGAAGGGTTAAGCTTTAATGCCATCTAATCTGATATTCCAATGAAGGGTTATGCTTAAATGCCATCTGATCTCTTATATCCATCATAGAGGACACGTACAGTATGAAAATGACCAGATATTAGCACTAGCATTAGATCGTTAGCATTAGCAAGTTAGCATTAGCATTCAAACTGAAACATTGCTGTACTTGCATGTATACAAGAAGGGTTAAGCTTTAATGCCATCTAATCTAATATTCCCATGAAGGGTTATGCTTTAATGCCATCTGATCTCTTATATCCATTATAGAGGACACATACAATATGAAAATGACCAGATATTAGCACTAGCATTAGATCGCTAAATTAGCAAGTTAAGCATTAGCATTCAAACTTAAACTTACTGTACTTGCATGTATACAAGAAGGGTTAAGTTTTAATGCCATCTAATCTGATATTCCAAAAGGGTTATGCTTTAATGCCATCTGATCTGTTATATCCATCATAGAGGACCGTACAGTATGAAAATGACCAGATATTAGCACTAGCATTAGATTAAGTTAGCATTAGCAAGTTAGCATTAGCATTCAAACTTTAACATTGCAGTATTTGCCATATATACAAGATGAGGGTTATGCTTTAATGCCATCTGATCTCTTATATCCATCATAGAGGACACGTACAGTATGAAAATGACCAGATATTAGCACTAGCATTAGATCGCTAGCATTAGCAAGTTAGCATTAGCATTCAAACTTAAACTTCACTGTACTTGCATGTATACAAGAAGGGTTGTTTTTAATGCCATCTAATCTGATATTCCAATTAAGGGTTATGCTTAAAATGCCATATGATCTCTTATTTCCATTATAGAGGACACGTACAGTATGAAAATGACCAGATATTAGCACTTGCATTAGATCGCTAGCATTAGCAAGTTAGCATTAGCATTCAAACTTTAACATTGCTGTATTTGTATATATACAAGAAGGTTAAGCTTTTAATGCCATCTAATCAAATATGCCCATGAAGGGTTATGCTTTAATGCCATCTGATCTCTTATTTCCATTATAGAGGACACGCACAGTATGAAAAATGACCAGATATTAGCACTAGCATTAGATCGTTAGCATTCGCAAGTTAGCATTAGCATTCAAACTTAAACATTACTGTACTTGCATATATACAAGAAGGGTTAAGCTGTAATGCCATCTAATCAAATATTCCCATGAAGGGTTATGCTTTAATGCCATCTGATCTCTTATTTCCATTATAGAGGACACGTACAGTATGAAAATGACCAGATATTAGCACTAGAATTAGATCGCTAGCATTAGCAAGTTAGCATTAGCATTCAAACTTTAACATTGCTGTATTTGCATGTATACAAGAAGGGTTAAGCTTTAATGCCATCTAATCTGATATTCCCATGAAGGGTTATGCTTTAATGCCATCTGATCTCATATATCCATCATAGAGGACACGTACAGTATGAAAATGACCAGATATTAGCTCTAGCATTAGATCGTTAGCATTCGCAAGTTAGCATTAGCATTCAAACTTAAACATTGCTGTATTTGCATGTATACAAGAAGGGTTAAACTTTAATGCCATCTAATCTGATATTCCCATGAAGGGTTATGCTTTAATGCCATCTGATCTCTTATATCAATCATAGAGGACACGTAGAGTATGAAAATGACCAGATATTAGCACTAGCATTAGATCGTTAGCATTAGCAAGTTAGCATTAGCATTCAAACTTTAACATTACTGTTTTTGCATGTATACAAGAAGGGTGAAGCTTTAATGCCATCTAATCTGATATTTCCATGAAGGGTTATGCTTTAATGCCATCTGATCTCTTATATCCATCATAAGTAATACATACAGTTTGAAAATGACCAGATATTAGCACTAGCATTAGATCGCTAGCATTAGCAAGTTAGCATTAGCATTCAAACTAAAACTTGCTGTACTTGCATGTATACAAGAAGGGTTTAATGCCATTTAATGCCATCTTTAATCTGATATTCCAATGAAGGGTTATTCTTTAATCCATCTGCATCTCTTATATGCATCATAGAGGACACGTACATATTATGAAAAATGACCTTGATATTAGCACTAGCATTAGATCGCTAGCATTAGCAAGTTAGCATTAGCATTCAAACTTTAACATTGCTGTATTTGTAAATATACAAGAAAGGGTTAAGCTTTAATGGAATCTAATCTATTATTGCCAATGAAGGGTAATGCTTTAATGCCATCTGGTCTCTTATTTCCATTATAGAGACACGAATCTAATCTATTACAGTTTGAAAATGACCAAGAAATTAGCACTAGTATTAGATCGCTAGCATTAGCAGGTTAGCATTAGCATTCAACCTTTAACTTGCTGTATTTGCATGTATACAAGAAGGGTTAAGCTTTAATGACATCTAATCTGATATTCCAATGAAGGGTTATGCTTCAATGCCATCTGATCTCTTATATGCATCATAGAGGACACATAAAGTATGAAAATGACAAGATATTAGCACTAGCATTAGATCGCTAGAATTAGCAAGTTAGCATTATAATTCAAACTTAAACATTGCTGTATTTGCATGTATACAAGAAGGGTGAAGCTTTAATGCCATCTAATCTAATATGCCCTTGAAGGGTTATGCTTTAATGCCATCTGATCTCTTATTTCCATTATAGAGGACACATACAATATGAAAATGACCAGATGTTAGCAATAGCATTAGATCGCTAGCATTAGCAAGTTAGCATTAGCATTCAAACTTAAACTTACTGTACTTGCATGTATACAAGAAGGGTTAAGCTTTAATGCCATCTAATCTGATATTCCAATGAAGGGTTATGCTTTTAATGCCATCTGATCTCTTATATCCATCATAGAGACACGCACAATATGAAAATGACCAGATATTAGCACTAGCATTAGATCGCTAGCATTAGCAAGTTAGCATTAGCATTCAAACTTAAACTTGCTGTAGTTGCATGTATACAAGAAGGGTAAAGCTTTAATGCAATCTAAACCGATATTCCCATGAAGGGTTATTCTTTAAATGTCATCTGATCTCTTCTATCCATCATCGGAGGACACATTACAGTATGAAAAATGACCAGATATTAGAACTAGCATTAGTTCGCTTGAATTATCAAGTTAGCATTAGCATTCAAACTTAAACATTGCAGAACTTGCATGTTTACAAGAAGGGTTGCTTTAATGCCATCTAATCTAATATGCCCATGAAGGGTTATGCTTAAATGCCATCTGGATCTCTTATTTCCATTATAGAGGACACGAACAGTAAGAAAATGACCAGATATTAGCATTAGCATTAGATCGCTAGCATTAGCAAGTTAGCATTAGCATTCAACCTTAAAACTTGCTGTACTTGCATGTATACAAGAAGGGTTAAGCTTTAATGACATCTAATCTGATATTCCAATGAAGGGTTATGTTTTAATGCCATCTGATCTCTTATATGCATCATAGAGGACAAGTACAGTATGAAAATGACCTGATATTAACACTATCATTAGATCGCTAGCATTAGCAAGTTAGCATTAGCATTCAAACTTTAAATATTGCTGTATTTGCATGTATACAAGAAGGGTGAAGCTTTAATGGAATCTAATCTGATATGCCAATGAAGGGTTATGCTTTAATGCCATCTGATCTCTTATTTCCATTATAGAGGACACGTGCAGTATAAAAATGACCAGATATTAGCACAAGCATTAGATCGCTAGCATTAGCAAGTTAGCATTAGCATTCAAACTTAAACTTACTGTACTTGCATGAATACAAGAAGGGTTAAGCTTTAATGCCATCTTTTCTGATATTCCCATGAATGGTTATGCTTTAATGCCATCTGATCTCTTATATCCATCATAGATGACACGGAAAGTATGAAAATGACCAGATATTAGCACTAGCATTAGATCGTTAGCATTATCAAGTTAGCATTAAATTCAAATTTAAACATTGCTGTACTTGCATGTATACAAGAAGGGTGAAGCTTTAATGCCATCTAATATAATATGCCCTTGAAGGGTTATGCTTTAATGCCATCTGATCTCTTATATCCCTTCATAGAGGACACGTACAGTATGAAAATGACCAGATATTAGCACTAGTATTAGATCGCTAGCATTAGCAAGTTAGCATTAGCATTCAATCTTAAACTTGCTTTACTTTTTGCATGTATACAAGAAGGGTTAGGCTTTAATGCCATCTAATCTGATATTCCATGAAGGGTTATGCTTTAATGACATCTGATCTCTTATATGCATCATAGAGGGACAAGTACAGTATGAAAATGACCAGATATTAGCACTAGCATTAGATCGCTAGCATTAGCAAGTTAGCATTAGCATTCAATCTTAAACATTGCTTTTTTGCATGTATATCCAAGAAGGGTGAATTTAATGCCATCTAATCTATATATGCCCATGAAGGGTGATGCTTTAATGCCATCTGATCTCTTATTTCCATGATAGAGTAACACATACAGTATGAAAATGACCAGATTTTAGCACTAGCATTAGATCGCTAGCATTAGCAAGTTAGCATTAGGATTCAAACCTTTAAACTTACTGTACTTGCATGTATACAAGAAGGGTTAAGCTTTAATGCCATCTAATCTGATATTCCCATGAAGGGTTATGCTTTAATGCCATCTGATCTCTTTTTTCCATCATAGAGGACACGTTCAGTATGAAAATGACCAGATATTAGCACTAGCATTAGTTCGTTAGCATTCGCAAGTTAGCATTAGCATTCAAACTTTAACATTGCTGTATTTGCATATATACAAGAAGGGTTAAGCTTTAATGCCATCTAATCTGGTATTCCCATGAAGGGTTATGCTTGAATGCCATCTGATCTCTTATATCCATCATAGAGGACACGTACAGTATGAAAATGACCAGATATTAGCACTAGCATTAGATCGTTAGCATTATCAAGTTAGCATCAGCATTCAAACTTAAACATTGCAGAACTTGCATGTATACAAGAAGGGTGAAGCTTTAATGCCATCTAATCTAATATGCCCATGAAGGGTTATGCTTTAATGCCATCTGATCTCTTATTTCCATTATAGAGAACACATACAATATGAAAATGACCAGATATTAGCACTAGCATTAGATCGCTAGAATTAGCAAGTAAGCATTAGCATTCAAACTTAAACTTACTGTACTTGCATGTGTACAAGAAGGGTTAAGCTTTAATGCCATCTAATCTGATATTCCAATAAAGGGTTATGCTGTAATGCCATCTGATCTGTTATATCCATCATAGAGGACACGTACAGTATGAAAATGACCAGATATTAGCACTAGCATTAGATCGTTAGCATTAGCAAGTAAGCATTAGCATTCAAACTTTAACATTGCAGTATTTGCATATATACAAGAAGGGTTATGCTTTAATGCCATCTGATCTCTTATATCCATCATAGAGGACACGTACAGTATGAAAATGACCAGATATTAGCACTAGCATTAGATCGCTAGCATAAGCAAGTTAGCATTAGCATTCAACCTTAAACTTGCTGTACTTGCATGTATACAAGAAGGGTTAAGCTTTAATGCCATCTAATCTGATATTCCAATTAAGGGTTATGCTTAAATGACATATGATCACTTATATGCATCATAGAGGACAAGTACAGTATGAAAATGACCTGATATTAGCACTTGCATTAGATCGCTAGCATTAGCAAGTTAGCATTAGCATTCAAACTTTAACATTGCAGTATTTGTATATATACAAGAAGGGTTAAGCTTTAATGCCATCTTATCAAATATGCCTATGAAGGGTTATGCTTTAATACCATCTGATCTCTTATTTCCATTATAGAGGACACGTACAGTATGAAAATGACCAGATATTAGCACTAGCATTAGATCGTTAGCATTCGCAAGTTAGCATTAGCATTCAAACTTAAACTCACTGTACTTGCATGTATACAAGAAGGGTTAAGCTGTAATGCCATCTTATCAAATATGCCTATGAAGGGTAATGCTTTAATACCATCTGATCTCTTATTTCCATTATAGAGGACACGTACAGTATGAAAATGACCAGATATTAGCACTAGAAGTAGATCGCTAGCATTAGCAAGTTAGCATTAGCATTCAAACTTTAACATTGCTGTATTTGCATATATACAAGAAGGGTTAAGCTTTAATGCCATCTAATCTGATATTCCCATGAAGGGTTATGCTTTAATGCCATCTGATCTCATATATCCATCATAGAGGACACGTACAGTATGAAAATGACCAGATATTAGCTCTAGCATTAGATCGTTATCCATTCGCAAGTTAGACCATTAGCATTCAAACTTTAACATTGCTGTATTTGCATATATACAAGAAGGGTTAAGCTTTAATGCCATCTAATCTGATATTCCCATGAAGGGTTATGCTTTAATGCCATCTGATCTCTTATATCAATCATAGAGGACTCGTAGAGTATGAAAATGAACAGATATTAGCACTAGCATTTGATCGTTAGCATTAGCAAGTTAGCATTAGCATTCAAACTTCAACTTACTGTACATGCATGTATACAAGAAGGGTGAAGCTGTAATGCCATCTAATCTGATATTCCCATGAAGGGTTATGCTTTTAATGCCATCTGATCTCTTTCTATCCATCATAGAGGTCACGTACAGTTTGAAAATGACCAGATATTAGCACTAGCATTAGATCGCTAGCGTAAGCAAGTTAGCATTAGCATTCAAGCTAAAACTTGCTGTACTTGCAAGTATACAAGAAGGTGAAGCTTTAATGCCATCTAATCTAATATGCCCATCATGGGATATGCTTTAATGCCATCTGATCTCTTATTTCCATCATAAAGGACACGTACAATATGAAAATGACCAGATATTAGCACTAGCATTAGATCTCTAGTATTAGCAAGTTAGCATTAGCATTCAAACTTTAACATTGCTGTTTTTGCATATATAAAGAAGGGTTAAGCTTCAAAGCCTTCTAACCTCATAATTCCATAAAAGGTGATGCTTTTATGCCATCTGATCTCTTATTTCCATTATAAGTAATACATACAGTTTGAAAATGACCATAAATTAGCACTAGCATTAGATCGCTAGCATTAGCAAGTTAGCATTAGCATTCAACCTTTTACTTGCTGTACTTGCATGTATACAAGAAGGGTTAAGCTTTAATGCCATCTAATCTGATATTCCAATGAAGGGTTATTCTTCAATGCCATCTGATCTCTTATATGCATCATAGAGGACAAGTACAGTATGAAAATGACCTGATATTAGCACTAGAATTAGATCGCTAGCATTAGCAAGTTAGCATTAGCATTCAAACTTTAACATTGCAGTATTTGTAAATATACAAGAAGGGTGAAGCTTTAATGGAATCTAATCTATTATGCCAATGAAGGGTAATGCTTTAATGCCATCTGGTCTCTTATTTCCATTATAGAGGACACGTACAGTTTGAAAATGACAAGAAATTAGCACTAGTATTAGATCGCTAGCATTAGCAGGTTAGCATTAGCATTCAACCTTTAACTTGCTGTACTTGCATGTATACAAGAAGGGTTAAGCTTTAATGACATCTAATCTGATATTCCAATGAAGGGTTATGCTTCAATGCCATCTGATCTCTTATATGCATCATAGCTGACACGTAAAGTATGAAAATGACAAGATATTAGCACTAGCATTAGATCGCTAGAATTATCAAGTTAGCATTATAATTCAAACTTAAACATTGCAGTACTTGCATGTATACAAGAAGGGTGAAGCTTTAATGCCATCTAATCTAATATGCCCTTGAAGGGTTATGCTTTAATGCCATCTGATCTCTTATTTCCATTATAGAGGACACATACAATATGAAAATGACCAGATGTTAGCAATAGCATTAGATCGCTAGCATTAGCAAGTTAGCATTAGCATTCAAACTTAAACTTACTGTACTTGCATGTGTACAAGAAGGGTTAAGCTTTAATGCCATCTAATCTGATATTCCAATGAAGGGTTATGCTTTAATGCCATCTGATCTCTTATATCCATCATAGAGGACACGAACAATATGAAAATGACCAGATATTAGCACTAGCATTAGATCGCTAGCATTAGCAAGTTAGCATTAGCATTCAAACTTAAACTTGCTGTAGTTGCATGTATACAAGAAGGGTAAAGCTTTAATGCAATCTAAACCGATATTCCCATGAAGGGTTATTCTTTAAAGTCATCTGATCTCTTCTATCCATCATCGATGACACGTACAGTATGAAAATTACCAGATATTAGCACTAGCATTAGTTCGCTTGAATTATCAAGTTAGCATTAGCATTCAAACTTAAACATTGCAGAACTTGCATGTTTACAAGAAGGGTGAAGCTTTAATGCCATCTAATCTAATATGCCCATGAAGGGTTATGCTTAAATGCCATCTAATCTCTTATTTCCATTATAGAGGACACATTCAGTAAGAAAATGACCAGATATTAGCATTAGCATTAGATCGCTAGCATTAGCAAGTTAGCATTAGCATTCAACCTTAAACGTTGCAGTACTTGCGTGTATACAAGAAGGGTTAAGCTTTAATGACATCTAATCTGATATTCCAATGAAGGGTTATGTTTTAATGCCATCTGATCTCTTATATGCATCATAGAGGACAAGTACAGTATGAAAATGACCTGATATTAACACTAGCATTAGATCGCTAGCATTAGCAAGTTAGCATTAGCATTCAAACTTTAATATTGCTGTATTTGCATATATACAAGAAGGGTGAAGCTTTAATGGAATCTAATCTAATATGCCAATGAAGGGTTATGTTTTTTAATGCAATCTGATCTCTTATTTCCATTATAGAGGACACGTGCAGTATAAAAATGACCAGATATTAGCACAAGCATTAGATCGCTAGCAATAGCAAGTTAGCATTAGCATTCAAACTTAAACTTACTGTACTTGCATGAATACAAGAAGGGTTAAGCTTTAATGCCATCTTTTCTGATATTCCCATGAATGGTTATGCTTTAAAGCCATTTGATCTCTTATATCTATCATAGATGACACGTAAAGTATGAAAATGAACAGATATTAGCACTAACATTAGATCGCTAGCATTATCAAGTTAGCATTAAAATTCAAATTTAAACATTGCAATACTTGCATGTATACAAGAAGGGTGAAGCTTTAACGCCATCTAATATAATATGCCCTTGAAGGGTTATGCTTTAATGCCATCTGATCTCTTATATCCTTCATAGAGGACACGTAAAGTATGAAAATGACCAGATATTAGCACTAGTATTAGATCGCTAGCATTAGCAAGTTAGCATTAGCATTCAATCTTAAACTTGCTTTACTTGCATGTATACAAGAAGGGTTAAGCTTTAATGTCATCTAATCTGATATTCCCATGAAGGGTTATGCTTTTAATGACATCTGATCTCTTATATGCATCATAGAGGACAAGTACAGTATGAAAATGACCAGATATTAGCACCAGCATTAGATCGCTAGCATTAGCAAGTTAGCATTAGCATTCAATCTTAAACTTGCTTTACTTGCATGTATCCAAGAAGGGTGAAGCTTTAATGCCATCTAATCTAATATGCCCATGAAGGGTTATGCTTTAATGCCATCTGATCTCTTATTTCCATGATAGAAGGGCACATACAGTATGAAAATGACCAGATTTTTTTAGCACTAGCATTAGATCGCTAGCATTAGTTCAAGTTAGCATTAGGATTCAAACTTAAACTTACTGTACTTGCATGTATACAAGAAGGGTTAAGCTTTAATGCCATCTTATCTGATATTCCCATGAAGGGTTATGCTTTAATGCCATCTGATCTCTTTTTTCCATCATAGAGGACACGTTCAGTATGAAAATGACCAGATATTAGCACTAGCATTAGATCGTTAGCATTATCAAGTTAGCATCAGCATTCAAACTTAAACATTGCAGAACTTGCATGTATACAAGAAGGGTGAAGCTTTAATGCCATCTAATCTAATATGCCCATGAAGGGTTATGCTTTAATGCCATCTGATCTCTTATTTCCATTATAGAGGACACATTCAGTATGAAAATGACCAGATATTAGCATTAGCATTAGATCGCTAGCATTAGCAAGTTAGCATTAGCATTCAACCTTAAACATTGCAGTACTTGCGTGTATACAAGAAGGGTTAAGCTTTAATGACATCTAATCTGATATTCCAATGAAGGATTATGTTTTAATGCCATCTGATCTCTTAAATGCATCATAGAGGACAAGTACAGTATGAAAATGACCTGATATTAACACTAGCATTAGATCGCTAGCATTAGCAAGTTAGCATTAGCATTCAAACTTTAATATTGCTGTATTTGCATATATACAAGAAGGGTGAAGCTTTAATGGAATCCAATCTAATATGCCAATGAAGGGTTATGCTTTAATGCAATCTGATCTCTTATTTCCATTATAGAGGACACGTACAGTATGAAAATGACCAGATATTAGCACTAGCATTAGATCGCTAGCAATAGCAAGTAAGCATTAGCATTCAAACTTAAACATTGCAATACTTGTATGTATACAAGAAGGGTGAAGCTTTAATGCCATCTAATCTAATATGCCATTGAAGGGTTATGCTTTAATGCCATGTGATCTCTTATTTCTATTATTGAGGACACATACAATATGAAAATGACCAGATATTAGCACTAGCATTAGATCAGTCGCATTAGCAAGTTAGCATTAGCATTCAAACTCAAACTTACTGTACTTGCATGTGTACAAGAAGGGTTAAGCTTTAATGCCATCAAATCTGATATTCCAATGAAGGGTTATGCTTTAATGCCATCTGATCCATTATATACATCATAGAGGACACGTACAGTATGAAAATGACCAGATATTAGCACTAGCATTAGATCGTTATCATTAGCAAGTTATCATTAGCATTCAAACTTTAATATTGCTGTATTTGCATATATACAAGAAGGCTTATGCTTTAATGCCATCTGATCTCTTATTTCCATTATAAATAACACATACAGTTTGAAAATGATCAGAAATTAGCACTAGCATTATATCGCTAGCATTAGCAAGTTAGCATTAGCATTCAAACTTAAACTTACTGTACTTGCATGTATACAAGAAGGGTTAAGCTTTAATGGCATCTAATCTGATATTCCAATGAAGGGTTATGCTTAAATGCCATCTGATTTCTTATATCCATCATAGAGGACAAGTACAGTATGAAAATGACCAGATATTAGCACTAGCATAAGATCGCTAGCATTATCAAGTTAGCATTAGCATTCAAACTTAAACATTGCAGAACTTGCATGTATACAAGAAGGTTGAAGCTTTAATGCAATCTAATCTAATATGCCCATGAAGGGTTATGCTTTAATGACATCTGATCTCTTATATTCATCATAGAGGACAAGTACAGTAGGAAAATGACCTGATATTAGCACTAGCATTAGATCGCTAGCATTAGCAAGTTAGCATTAGCATTTAAACTTTAATATTGCTGTATTTGCAGATATACAAGAAGGGTGAAGCTTTAATGGAATCTAATCTAATACGCCAATGAAGGGTTATGCTTTAATGCCATCTGATCTCTTATTTCCATTATAGAAGACACGTACAGTATGAAAATGACCTGATATTAGCACTAGCATTAGACCGTTAGCATTAGCAAGTTAGCATTAGCATTCAAACTATAACATTGCTGTATTTGCATATATACAAGAAGGGTGAAGCTTTAATGCCATCTAATCTAATATGCCCATGAAGGGTTATGCTTTAATGCCATCTGATCTCTTATTTCCATGATAGAGGACACATACAGTATGAAAATGACCAGATTTTAGCACTAGCATTAGATCGCTAGCATAAGCAAGTTAGCATTAGCATTCAAACTTAAACTTACTGTACTTGCATGTATACAAGAATGGTTAAGCTGTAATGCCATCTAATCTGATATTCCCATGAAGGGTTATGCTTTAATGCCATCTGATCTCTTATATCCATCATAGAGGACACATACAGTATGAAAATGACCAGATATTAGCACTAGCATTAGATCGTTAGCATTCGCAAGTTTGCATTAGCATTCAAACTTTAACATTGCTGTATTTGCATAGATACAAGAAGGGTAAAGCTTTAATGCCATCTAATATAATATGCCGAAGAAGGTTTATTCTTTACTGGCATCTGATCTCTTATTTCCATCATAGAGGACACGTACAGTATAAAAATGACCAGATATCAGCACAAGCATTAGATCGCTAGCATTCGCAAATTAGCATTAGCATTTAAACTTTAACAACACTGTATTTGCGTGTATAACGAAGGGTGAAGCTTTAATGCCATCTGATCTCATAATCGGCTGAATGGTGATGCTTTAATGCCATCTTATCTCTTATTTCCTTTATAAATAACACATACAGTTTGAAAATGATCAGAAATTAGCACTAGCATTATATCGCTAGCATTATCAAGTTAGTATTAGAATTCAAAGTTAAACCTTGCAGAACTTGCATGTATACAAGAAGGGTGAAGATTTAAAGCCATCTAATCTAATATTCCCATGAAGGGTTATGCTTTAATGACATCTGATCTCTTATTTCCATTAAAGAGGACACGTAGAGTATGAAAATGACCAGATATTAGCACTAGCATTAGATCGCTAGCATTAGCAAGTTAGCATTAGCATTCAACCTTAAACTTGCTGTAACTTGCATGTATACAAGAAGGGTGAAGCTTTAATGCCATCTAATCTGATATTCCCATGAAGGGTTATGGTTTAATGACATCTGATCTCTTATTTCCATTATAGAGGACACATAGAGTATGAAAATGACCAGATATTAGCACTAGCATTAGATCGCTAGCATTAGCAAGTTAGCATTAGCATTCAACCTGAAACTTGCTGTACTTGCATGTATACAAATAGGGTTAAGCTTTAATGTCATCTAATCTGATATTCCAATGAAGGGTTATGTTTTAATGCCATCTGATCTCTTATATGCATCATCGAGGACAAGTACAGTATGAAAATTACCTGATATTAACACTCGCATTAGATCGCTAGGATTAGATCGTTAGCATTAGCATTCAAACTTTAACATTGCTGTATTTGCATATATACAAGAAGGGTGAAGCTTTAATGGCATCTAATCTAATATGCCCATGTAGGGTTATGCTTTAATGCCATCTGATCTCTTATTTCCATTATAGAGGACACATACAGTATGAAAATGACCAGATATTAGCACTAGCATTAGATCGCTAGCATTAGCAAGTTAGCATTAGCATTCAAACTTTAACATTTTTGTATTTGCATTTATACAAGAAGCGTTATGCTTTAATGCCACCTGATCTCTTAATTCCATCATAGAGCACACATACAGTATGAAAATGACCAGATATTAGCACTAGCATTAGATCGCTAGCATTAGCAAGTTAGCATTTGCATTCAAACTTTAACATTGCTGTATTTGCATTTGTACAAGAAGGGTTATGCTTTAATGCCATCTGATCTCTTATATCCATCATAGAGGACACTTACAGTATGAAAATGACCAGAAATTAGCACTAGCATTAGATCGCTAGCATTAGCAAGTTAGCATTTGCATTCAAACTTTAATATTGCTGTATTTGCATATATACAAGAAGGGTGAAGCTTGAATGGAATCTAATCTAATATGCCAATGAAGGGTTATGCTTTAATGCCATCTGATCTCTTATTTCCATTATAGAGGACACGTACAGTATGAAAATGACCAGATATTAGCACTAGCATTAGATCGTTAGCATTAGTAAGTTAGCCTTAGCATTCAAACTTTAACATTGCTGTATTTGCATATGTACAAGAAGGGTTATGCTTTAATGCCATCTTATCTGATATTCCCATGAAGAGTTATGCTTTTAAAGCCATCTGATCTCTTATATCTATCATAGATGATCGTAAAAAATATGAAAATGACCGGATATTAGCACCAGCATTAGATTGCTAGCATTATCAAGTTAGCATTAGCATTCAAACTTAAACTTACTGTACTTTCATGTGTACAAGAAAGGTTAAGCTTTAATGACATCTAATCTGATATTCCAATGAAGGGTTATGCTTTAATGCCATCTGACCTCTTATATCCATCATAGAGGACATGTACAGTATGAAAATGACCAGATATTAGCACTAGCATTAGATCGTTAGCATTAGCAAGTTAGCATTAGCATTCAAACTTTAACATTGCTGTATTTGCATTTATACAAGAAGGGTGAAGCTTTAATGGCATCTAATCTAACATGCCCATGTAGGGTTATGCTTTTAAAGCCATCTGATCTCTTATTTCCATTATAGAGGACACATACAGTATGAAAAAATGACCAGATATTAGCACTAGCATTAGATCGTTAGCATTAGCAAGTTAGCATGAGCATTCAAACTTTAACATTTTTGTATTTGCATTAATACAAATAACGTTATGCTTTAATGCCATCTGATCTCTTATTTCCATCATAGAGCCAGTATGAAAATGACCAGATATTAGCACTAGCATTAGATTAGCATTAGCAAGTTAGCATTAGCATTCAAATTAAACTTGCTGTAACTTGCATGTATACAAGAAAATGGCATCTAATCTGATATTCCAATGAAGGGTTATGTTTTAATGCCATCTGATCTCTTATATAGAGGACAAGTACAGTATGAAAATGACCTGATATTAACACTAGCATTAGATAGCTAGCATTAGCAAGTTAGCATTAGCATTCAAACTTTTAACATTGCTGTATTTGCATATATACAAGAAGGGTTAAGCTTTAATGGCATCTAATCTGATATTCCCATGAAGGGTTATGTTTTAATGCCATCTGATCTCTTATTTCCATTATAGAGGACACATACAGTATGAAAATGACCAGATATTAGCACTAGCATTAGATCGTTTGCATTAGTAAGTTAGACTTAGCATTCAAACTTTAACATTGCTGTATTTGCATATGTACAAGAAGGGTTATGCTTTAATGCCATCTGATCTCTTATATCCATCATGGAGGACATGCTTTAATATGAAAATGACCAGATATTAGCATTAGCATTAGATCGCTAGCATTAGCAAGTTAGCATTAGCATTCAACCTTTAAATTGCTGTACTTGCATGTATACAAGAAGGATTCAGCTTTAATGCCATCTAATCTGATATTCCAATGAAGGGTTATTCTTTAATGACATCTGATCTCTTATATGCATCATAGAGGACAAGTACAGTATGAAAATGACCTGATATTAGCACTAGCATTAGATCGCTAGCATTAGCAAGTTAGCATTTGCATTCAAACTTTAATATTGCTGTATTTGCATATATACAAGAAGGGTGAAGCTTTAATGGAATCTAATCTAATATGCCAATGAAGGGTTATGCTTTAATGCCATCTGATATCTTAATTCCATTATAGAGGACACGTACAGTATGAAAATGACCAGATATTAGCACTAGCATTAGATCGCTAGCAATAGCAAGTTAGCATTAGCATTCAAACTTTAAATAACTGTAATTGCATATATACAAGAAGGGTTAAGCTTTAATGCCATCTTATCTGATATTCCCATGAAGGGTTATGCTTTAAAGCCATCTGATCTCTTATATCCATCATAGATGACACGTAAAAGTATGAAAATGACCGGATATTAGCACCAGCATTAGATTGCTAGCATTATCAAGTTAGCATTAGAATTCAAACTAAAACATTGCAGTAATTGAATGTATACAAGAAAGGGTGAAGCTTTAATGCCATCTAATCTGATATGACCTTGAAGGGTTATGCTTTAATTCCATCTGATCTCATATTTCCATTATAGAGGACACATACAATATGAAAATGACCAGATATTAGCACTAGCATTAGATCGCTAGCATTAGCAAGTTAGCATTAGCATTCAATCTTAAACTTACTGTACTTTCATGTGTACAAGAAGCGTTAAGCTTTAATGCCATCTAATCTGATATTCCAATGAAGGGTTATGCTTTAATGCCATCTGATCTCTTATATCCATCATAGAGGACATGTACAGTATGAAAATGACCAGATATTTGCACTAGCATTAGATCGTTAGCATTAGCAAGTTAGCATTAGCATTCAAACTTAAACTTTTTGTATTTGCATTAATACAAGTTATGCTTTAATGCCATTGATCTCTTATTTCCATCATAGAGGAATACAGTATAAAAAATGACCAGATATGAAGCATTAGATGCTTTCGCCCGTAATTAGCATTAGCATTTAAACTTTAACAACTTACTTTATTTCCATCATAGATGCCACATCTCATACAGTGAATGGTGAAAATATTACTCAGATATTAACACATACACAAAAATTAGAAATTAGCACTAGCATTAGCATTATCAAGTTAGCATTAGCATTCAAACTTAAACCTTGCAGAACTTGCATGTATACAAGAAGGGTGAAGCTTTAATGCCATCTAATCTAATATTCCCATTTTATTCTTTAATGACATCTGATCTTTTATTTCCATTATAGAGGACACGTAGAGTATGAAAATGACCAGATATTAGCACAAGCATTAGATCGCTAGCATTAGCAAATTAGCATTAGCATTCAACCTTAAACTTGCTGTAATTTGCATGTATACAAGAAGGGTGAAGCTTTAATGCCATCTAATCTGATATTCCCATGAAGGGTTATGGTTTAATGACATCTGATCTCTTATTTCCATTATAGAGGACACATACAGTTTGAAAATGACCAGATATTAGCACTAGCATTAGATCGCTAGCATTAGCAAGTTAGCATTAGCATTCAACCTTAAACCTTGCTGTACTTGCATGTATACAAATAGGGTTAAGCTTTAATGTCATCTAATCTGATATTCCAATGAAGGGTTATGTTTTAATGCCATCTGATCTCTTATTTCCATTATAGAGGACAAGTAGAGTATGAAAATGACCAGATATTAACTTTTAGCATTAGATCGCTAGCATTAGCAAGTTAGCATTAGCATTCAAACTTTAACATTGCTGTATTTGCATATATACAAGAAGGGTGAAGCTTTAATGGCATCTAATCTAATATGCCCATGAAGGGTTATGCTTTAATGCCATCTGATCTCTTATTTCCATTATAGAGGACACATACAGTATGAAAATGACCAGATATTAGCACTAGCATTAGATCGCTAGCATTAGCAAGTTAGCATTAGCATTCAAACTTTCAATTTGCATTTATAAAGCGTTATGCTTTAATGCCACCTGATCTCTTATTTCCATCATAGAGCACACATACAGTATGAAAATGACCAGATATTAGCACTAGCATTAGATCGCTAGCATTAGCAAGTTAGCATTTGCATTCAAACTTTAACATTGCTGTATTTGCATATGTACAAGAAGGGTTATGCTTTAATGCCATCTGATCTCTTATATCCATCATAGAGGACACTTACAGTATGAAAATGACCAGATATTAGCACTAGCATTAGATCGCTAGCATTAGCAAGTTAGCATTTGCATTCAAACTTTAATATTGCTGTATTTGCATATATACAAGAAGGGTGAAGCTTGAATGGAATCTAATCTAATATGCCAATGAAGGGTTATGCTTTAATGCCATCTGATCTCTTATTTCCATTATAGAGGACACGTACAGTATGAAAATGACCAGATATTAGCACTAGCATTAGATCGTTAGCATTAGTAAGTTAGCCTTAGCATTCAAACTTTAACATTGCTGTATTTGCATATGTACAAGAAGGGTTATGCTTTAATGCCATCTTATCTGATATTCCCATGAAGAGTTATGCTTTAAAGCCATCTGATCTCTTATATCTATCATAGATGATACGTAAAATATGAAAATGACCGGATATTAGCACCAGCATTAGATTGCTAGCATTATCAAGTTAGCATTAGCATTCAAACTTAAACTTACTGTACTTTCATGTGTACAAGAAAGGTTAAGCTTTAATGACATCTAATCTGATATTCCAATGAAGGGTTATGCTTTAATGCCATCTGATCTCTTATATCCATCATAGAGGACATGTACAGTATGAAAATGACCAGATATTAGCACTAGCATTAGATCGTTAGCATTAGCAAGTTAGCATTAGCATTCAAACTTTAACATTGCTGTATTTGCATATATACAAGAAGGGTGAAGCTTTAATGGCATCTAATCTAACATGCCCATGTAGGGTTATGCTTTAAAGCCATCTGATCTCTTATTTCCATTATAGAGGACACATACAGTATGAAAATGACCAGATATAAGCACTAGCATTAGATCGTTAGCATTAGCAAGTTAGCATGAGCATTCAAACTTTAACATTTTTGTATTTGCATTAATACAAGTAACGTTATGCTTTAATGCCATCTGATCTCTTATTTCCATCATAGAGCACACGTACAGTATGAAAATGACCAGATATTAGCACTAGCATTAGATCGCTAGCATTAGCAAGTTAGCATTAGCATTCAAACTTAAACTTGCTGTAACTTGCATGTATACAAGAAGGGTTAAGCTTTAATGGCATCTAATCTGATATTCCAATGAAGGGTTATGTTTTAATGCCATCTGATCTCTTATATGCATCATCGAGGACAAGTACAGTATGAAAATGACCTGATATTAACACTAGCATTAGATAGCTAGCATTAGCAAGTTAGCATTAGCATTCAAACTTTAACATTGCTGTATTTGCATATATACAAGAAGAGTGAAGCTTTAATGGCATCTAATCTAATTTGCCCATGTAGGGTTATGCTTTAATGCCATCTGATCTCTTATTTCCATTATAGAGGACACATACAGTATGAAAATGACCAGATATTAGCACTAGCATTAGATCGTTTGCATTAGTAAGTTAGCCTTAGCATTCAAACTTTAACATTGCTGTATTTGCATATGTACAAGAAGGGTTATGCTTTAATGCCATCTGATCTCTTATATCCATCATGGAGGACACTAACAGTATGAAAATGACCAGATATTAGCATTAGCATTAGATCGCTAGCATTAGCAAGTTAGCATTAGCATTCAACCTTTAAATTGCTGTACTTGCATGTATACAAGAAGGATTCAGCTTTAATGCCATCTAATCTGATATTCCAATGAAGGGTTATTCTTTAATGACATCTGATCTCTTATATGCATCATAGAGGACAACTACAGTATGAAAATGACCTGATATTAGCACTAGCATTAGATCGCTAGCATTAGCAAGTTAGCATTTGCATTCAAACTTTAATATTGCTGTATTTGCATATATACAAGAAGGGTGAAGCTTTAATGGAATCTAATCTAATATGCCAATGAAGGGTTATGCTTTAATGCCATCTGATATCTTAATTCCATTATAGAGGACACGTACAGTATGAAAATGACCAGATATTAGCACTAGCATTAGATCGCTAGCAATAGCAAGTTAGCATTAGCATTCAAACTTAAACTAACTGTAATTGCATGTATACAAGAAGGGTTAAGCTTTAATGCCATCTTATCTGATATTCCCATGAAGGGTTATGCTTTAAAGCCATCTGATCTCTTATATCCATCATAGATGACACGTAAAGTATGAAAATGACCGGATATTAGCACCAGCATTAGATTGCTAGCATTATCAAGTTAGCATTAGAATTCAAACTAAAACATTGCAGTACTTGAATGTATACAAGAAGGGTGAAGCTTTAATGCCATCTAATCTAATATGACCTTGAAGGGGTATGCTTTAATTCCATCTGATCTCATATTTCCATTATAGAGGACACATACAATATGAAAATGACCAGATATTAGCACTAGCATTAGATCGCTAGCATTAGCAAGTTAGCATTAGCATTCAAACTTAAACTTACTGTACTTTCATGTGTACAAGAAGCGTTAAGCTTTAATGCCATCTAATCTGATATTCCAATGAAGGGTTATGCTTTAATGCCATCTGATCTCTTATATCCATCATAGAGGACATGTACAGTATGAAAATGACCAGATATTAGCACTAGCATTAGATCGTTAGCATTAGCAAGTTAGCATTAGCATTCAAACTTTAACATTTTTGTATTTGCATTAATACAAGAAGCGTTATGCTTTAATGCCATCTGATCTCTTATTTCCATCATAGAGGACACGTACAGTATAAAAATGACCAGATATCAGCACAAGCATTAGATCGCTAGCATTCGCAAATTAGCATTAGCATTCAAACTTTAACAACTTGCTGTATTTGCATGTATACAAAGGGTGAAGCTTTAATGCCATCTAATCTGATATTCCATGAATGGTTATGCTTTAATGCCATCTGATCTCTTATTTCCATCATAAATAACAAGTACAGTATGAAAATGACCAGATATTAGCACTAGCATTAGATCGCTAGCATTATCAAGTTAGCATTAGCATTCAAACTTAAACAATGCAGAACTTGCATGTATACAAGAAGGGTGAAGCTTTAATGCCATCTAATCTAATATTCCCATGAAGGGTTATGCTTTAATGACATCTGATCTCTTATTTCCATTATAGAGGACACATACAATATGAAAATGACCAGATATTAGCACTAGCATTAGATCGCTAGCATTAGCAAGTTAGCATTAGCATTCAAACTTAAACATTGCTGTAATTTGCATATATACAAGAAGGGTGAAGCTTTAATGCCATCTAATCTGATATTCCCATGAAGGGTTATTCTTTAATGCCATCTGATCTCTTATTTCCATTATAGAGGACACATACAGTATGAAAATGACCAGATATTAGCACTAGCATTAGATCGCTAGCATTAGCAAGTTAGCATTAGCATTCAATATTTGTACTTGCATTTACAAATAGGGTTAAGCTTTAATGTCATCTAATCTATATTACAATGAAGGGTTATGCTTTAATGCCATCTGATCTCTTATTTCCATCATAGAGGACAAGTACAGTATGAAAATGACCAGATATTAACACTAGCATTAGATCGCTTGCTGTATTAGATCGTTAGCATTAGCATTCAAACTTAAACATTGCTGTATTTGCATATATATTAGAAGAAGGGTTAAGCATTCAAACTTTAATGCCATCTAATCTAATATTCCCATGAAGGGTTATGTTTTTAATGCCATCTGATCTCTTATTTCCATCATAGATGACACGTACAGTATGAAAATGACCAGATATTAGCACTAGCATTAGATCGCTAGCATTATCAAGTTAGCATTAGCATTCAAACTTTAACATTTTTGTATTTGCATTTATACAAGAATTCCCATGAAGGTTATGCTTTTAATGCCATCTGATCTCTTATTTCCATCATAGAGCACACATACAGTATGAAAATGACCAGATATTAGCATTAGATAGCATTAGATCGCATTAGCATTCTGAAGCAAGTTAGCATTTGTATTCATGCTTTAATGTATTTGCATATACAAGAAGGGTTATGCTTTAATGCCATTTCTCTTATATCCATCATAGAGGACACTTACAATATGAAAATGACCAGATATTAGCACTAGCATTAGATCGTTAGCATTAGCAAGTTAGCATTAGCATTCAAACTTTAATATTGCTGTATTTGCATATATACAAGAAGGGTTTGAATGGAATCTAATCTAATATGCCAATGAAGGGTTATGCTTTAATGCCATCTGATCTCTTATTTCCATCATAGAGGACACATACAGTATGAAAATGACCAGATATTAGCACTAGCATTAGATCGTTAGCATTAGCAAGTTAGCATTTAGCATTCAAACTTTAACATTGCTGTATTTGCATATATACAAAAGGGTTATGCTTTAATGCCATCTAATCTGATATTCCCATGAAGGGTTATGCTTTAATGCCATCTGATCTCTTATATCCATCATAGATGACAAGTATAAAAGTATGAAAATGACCAGATATTAGCACTAGCATTAGATTGCTAGCATTATCAAGTTAGCATTAGCATTCAAACTTAAACTTACTGTACTTGCATGTATACAAGAAGGGTTCAGCTTTAATGCCATCTAATCTGATATTCCAATGAAGGGTTATGCTTTAATGCCATCTGATCTCTTTTATATCCATCATAGAGGACATGTACAGTATGAAAATGACCAGATATTAGCACTAGCATTAGATCGTTAGCATTATCAAGTTAGCATTAGCATTCAAACTTTAACATTGCTGTATTTGCATATATACAAGAAGGTGAAGCTTTAATGGCATCTAATCTAACATGCCCATGAAGGGTTATGCTTTAAAGCCATCTGATCTCTTATTTCCATTATAGAGGACACATACAGTATGAAAATGACCAGATATAAGCACTAGCATTAGATCGTTAGCATTAGCAAGTTAGCATTAGCATTCAAACTTTAACATTTTTGTATTTGCATTAATACAAGTAACGTTATCTTTAATGCCATCTGATCTCTTATTTCCATCATAGAGGACACTTACAGTATGAAAATGACCAGATATTAGCACTAGCATTAGATCGCTAGCATTAGCAAGTTAGCATTAGCATTCAAACTTAAACTTGCTGTAACTTGCATGTATACAAGAAAGGTTGCTTTAATGGCATCTAATCTGATATTCAATGAAGGGTTATGTTTTAATGCCATCTGATCTCTTATATGCATCATAGAGGACAAGTACAGTATGAAAATGACCTGATATTAACACTAGCATTAGATAGCTAGCATTAGCAAGTTAGCATTAGCATTCAAACTTTAACATTGCTGTATTTGCATATATACAAGAAGAGTGAAGCTTTAATGGCATCTAATCTAATTTGTCCATGAGGGTTATGCTTTAATACCATCTGATCTCTTATTTCCATTATAGAGGACACATACAGTATGAAAATGACCAGATATTAGCACTAGCATTAGATCGTTTGCATTAGTAAGTTAGCCTTAGCATTCAAACTTTAACATTGCTGTATTTGCATATGTACAAGAAGGGTTATGCTTTAATGCCATCTGATCTCTTATATCCATCATGGAGGACACTTACAGTATGAAAATGACCAGATATTAGCATTAGCATTAGATCGCTAGCATTAGCAAGTTAGCATTAGCATTCAACCTTAAAATTGCTGTACTTGCATGTATACAAGAAGGATTAAGCTTTAATGCCATCTAATCTGATATTCCAATGAAGGGTTATTCTTTAATGCCATCTGATCTCTTATATCCATCATAGAGGACAACTACAGTATGAAAATGACCTGATATTAGCACTAGCATTAGATCGTTAGCATTAGCAAGTTAGCATTTGCATTCAAACTTTAATATTGCTGTATTTGCATATATACAAGAAGGGTGAAGCTTTAATGGAATCTAATCTAATATGCCAATGAAGGGTTATGTTTTTAATGCCATCTGATATCTTATATCCATCATAGAGGACACGTACAGTATAAAAATGACCAGATATTAGCACTAGCATTAGATCGCTAGCAATAGCAAGTTAGCATTAGCATTCAAACTTAAACTAACTGTAATTGCATGTATATAAAAGAAGGGTTAAGCTTTAATGCCATCTTATCTGATATTCCCATGAAGGGTTATGCTTTAAAAAGCCATCTGATCTCTTATATCCATCATAGATGACACGTAAAGTATGAAAATGACCGGATATTAGCACTAGCATTAGATTGCTAGCATTATCAAGTTAGCATTAGAATTCAAACTAAAACATTGCAGTACTTGAATATATATACAAGAAGGGTGAAGCTTTTATGCCATCTAATCTAATATGACCTTGAAGGTTATGCTTTAATTCCATCTGATCTCATATTTCCATTATAGAGGACACATACAATATGAAAATGACCAGATATTAGCACTAGCATTAGATCGCTAGCATTAGCAAGTTAGCATTAGCATTCAAACTTTAACATTTTTGTTAGCTTTTGCCATCTAATCTGATATTCCAATGAAAGCTTTAATGCCATCTGATCTCTTATATTATGACATGTTATGAAAAATGCCATCTGATCTCTTATATCCATCATAGTTTTAATGCCATCTGATCTCTTATTTCCATCATGTACAGTATGAAAATGACCAGATATTAGCACTAGCATTAGATCGCTAGCATTAGCAAGTTAGCATTAGCATTCAAACTTAAACTTGCTGTATTTGTATATATATATACAAGAACGGTTAAGCTTTAATGCCATCAAATCTGATATTCCCATGAAGGGTTATGCTTTAAAGCCATCTGATCTCTTATATCCATCATAGATGACATTACAGTATGAAAATGACCAGATATTAGCACTAGCATTAGATCGCTAGCATTATCAAGTTAGCATTAGCATTCAAACTAAAACAATGCTGTGTTGCATATATACAAGAAGAATTGAAGCTTTAATGCCATCTAATCTAATATGCCCTTGAAGGGTTATGCTTTAATGGCATCTGATCTCTTATTTCCTTTATAGAGGACACATACAATATGAAAATGACCAGATATTAGCACTAGCATTAGATCGTTAGCATTAGCAAGTTAGCATTAGCATTCAAACTTTAACATTGCTGTATTTGCATATGTACAATAAGGGTGAAGCTTTAATGGCATCTAATCTAATATGCCCATGTAGGGTTATGCTTTAAAGCCATCTGATCTCTAATTTCCATTATAGAGCACACATACAGTATGAAAATGAACAGATATTAGCACTAGCATTAGATCGTTAGCATTAGCAAGTTAGCATTAGCATTCAAACTTTAACATTTTTGTATTTGCATTAATACAAGTAGCGTTATGCCTTAATGCCATCTGATTCTTATTTCCATCATAAGCACACGTACAGTATGAAAATGACCAGATATTGCACTAGCATTAGATCGCTAGCATTAGCAAGTTAGCATTAGCATTCAAACTTAAACTTGCTGTACTTGCCGGTTAAGATTTAATGCCATCAAATCTGATATTCCCATGAAGGGTTATGTTTAAAGCCATCTGATCTCTTATATCCATCATAGATGACATGTAAAGTATGAAAAATGACCAGATATTAGCACTAGCATTAGATCGCTTAGCATTATCAAGTTAGCATTAACATTCAAACTTAAACATTGCAGTAGTTGCATGTATACAAGAAGGGTGAAGCTTTAATGACATCTAACCTAATATGCCCTTGAAGGGTTATGCTTTTACCATCTGATCTCTTATTTCCTTTATAGAGGACACATACAATATGAAAATGACCAGATATTAGCACTAGCATTAGATCGTTAGCATTAGCAAGTTAGCATTATCATTCAAACTTTAACATTGCTGTATTTTTGCATATGTACAAGAAGGGTTATGCTTTAATGCATCTAATCTATTATATCCATCATAGAGGACACTTACATATAAAAATGACCAGATATTAGCACTAGCATTAGATCGCTAGCATTAGCAAGTTAGCATTAGCATTCAACCTTAAACTTGCATAGATGTAATTTGCTTTAATATACAAAAAGGGTTATGCAATTTAATGCCATCTAATCTGATATTCCAATGAAGGGTTATTTTTAATGCCATCTGATCTCTTATATGCATCATCGAGGACAAGTACAGTATGAAAATGACCTGATATTAGCACTAGCATTAGATCGCTAGCATTAGCAAGTTAGCATTAGCATTCAACCTTAAACTTGCTGTACTTGCATGTATAAAAGAAGGGTTCAGCTGTAATGCCATCTAATCTGATATTCCCATGAAGGGTTAAGCTTTAATGCCATCTGATCTCTTATATCCATCATAGAGGACACTTACAGTATGAAAATGACCAGATATTAGCACTAGCATTAGATCGCTAGCATTATCAAGTTAGCATTAGCATTCAAACTTAAACATTGCAGTAGTTGCATGTGTACAAGAAGGGTGAAGCTTTAATGCCATCTAATCTAATATATCTTGAACGGGTTATGCAGTTTAATGCCATCTGATCTCTTATTTCCTTTATAGAGGACACATACAATATGAAAAATGACCAGATATTAGCACTAGCATTAGATCGTTGCTGCATTCGCAAGTTAGCATTAGCATTCAAACTTTAAATTGCTGTATTTGCATATGTACAAGAAGGGTTATGCTTTAATGCAATCTGATCTCTTATATGCATCATAGAGGACAAGTACAGTATAAAAAATGACCTGATATTAGCACTAGCATTAGATCGCTAGCATTAGCTAGTTCGCATTAGCATTCAAACTTTTAACATTGCTGTATTTGCATATATACAAGAAGGATGAAGCTTTAATGGAATCTAATCTAATATGCCCATGAAGGGTTATGCTTTAATGACATCTGATCTCTAATCGCCATTATAGAGGACACGTGCAGTATGAAATGACCTGGATATTAGCACTAGCATTGGGCCGTTAGCATTAGCAAAGTTAGCATTAGCATTCAAACTATAACATTGCTGTATTGTTGCATATACTTATATACAGAAGGGTACGGCTTTAATGCCATCTAATCCTAATATGCCCATGAAGGGTTATGCTTAAATGCCATCTGATCTCTTATTTCCATGATCGACAGTTATACAGTATGAAAATGACCAGATTTTAGCTCTACTTTGATGAATCGCTAGCATTAGCAAGTTATCATTAGCATTCAAACTTAAACTTACTGTACTTGCATGTATACAAGAAGGGTTAAGCTCTAATGCCATCTAATCTGATATTCCCATGAAGGGTTATGCTTTAATGCCATCTGATCTCTTATATCCATCATAGAGGACACATACAGTATGAAAATGACCAGATATTAGCACTAGCATTAGATCGTTAGCATTGCAAGTTAGCATTAGCATTCAAACTTTAACATTCTGTATTTGCATATATACAAGAAGGGTTAAGCTTAATGCCATCTAATCTGATATTCCCATGAAGGGTTATGCTTTAATGCCATCTGATCCTTATATCCATCATAGAGGACATACAGATGAAAATGACCAGATATTAGCACTAGCATTAGATCGTTAGCATTAGCAAGTTAGCATTAGCATTCAAACTTAAACATTCTGTATTTGCATTATACAAGAAGGGTTAAGCTTTAATGCCATCTAATCTGATATCCCATGAAGGGTTATGCTTGAATGCCATCTGATCACTTATATCCATCATAGAGGACAGTACAGTTATGAAAATGACCTGATATTACACAGCATTAGATGCTAGCATTAGCAAGTTAGCTATAGCATTCAAAGCTTAAACTTGCTGTACTTGCATGTATACAAGAAGGTTAAGCTTTAATGCATCTAATATATCCATGAAGGGTTATCTTTAATGCATCTGATCTCTTATTTCCATTATAGAGGACACGTACAGTATGAAAATGACCGATATTAGCACTAGCATTAGATCGCTAGCATTAGCAGTTAGCATTAGCATTCAAACTTAACATTGCTGATTTGCATTATACAAGAAGGGTGAAGCTTTAATGCATCTAATCTATATGCCATGAAGGGTTATGCTTAATGCCATCTGATCTTTATGCATTATAGAGACATACAGTATGAAATGACTGATATTAGCACTAGCATTAGACGTAGCATTAGCAAGTTAGCATTAGCATTCAAACTTAACATTGCTGTATTGCATTATAAAGAAGGGTGAAGCTTAATGCATCTAATCTATTGCCCATGAAGGGTTATGCTTTCATGCCATCTGATCTATATGATAGAACATACAGTATGAAAACTGACCAGATTAGCTCTACATTAGATGCTAGCATTAGCAAGTTAA
>CM056200.1:13982267-13999821 GCA_029692085.1 Gymnothorax javanicus | reverse complement strand
TAAAGTTAGCCTTAGCATTCAAACTTTAACATTGCTGTATTTGCATATGTACATGAAGGGTTATGCTTTAATGCCATCTGATCTCTTATATCCATCATGGAGGACACTAACAGTATGAAAATGACCAGATATTAGCATTAGCATTAGATCGCTAGCATTAGCAAGTTAGCATTAGCATTCAACCTTTAAATTGCTGTACTTGCATGTATACAAGAAGGATTCAGCTTTAATGCCATCTAATCTGATATTCCAATGAAGGGTTATTCTTTAATGACATCTGATCTCTTATATCCATCATAGAGGACAAGTACAGTATGAAAATGACCTGATATTAGCACTAGCATTAGATCGCTAGCATTAGCAAGTTAGCATTTGCATTCAAACTTTAATATTGCTGTATTTGCATATATACAAGAAGGGTGAAGCTTTAATGGAATCTAATCTAATATGCCAATGAAGGGTTATGCTTTAATGCCATCTGATATCTTAATTCCATTATAGAGGACACGTACAGTATGAAAATGACCAGATATTAGCACTAGCATTAGATCGCTAGCAATAGCAAGTTAGCATTAGCATTCAAACTTAAACTAACTGTAATTGCATGTATACAAGAAGGGTTAAGCTTTAATGCCATCTTATCTGATATTCCCATGAAGGGTTATGCTTTAAAGCCATCTGATTCTTTATATCCATCATAGATGACACGTAAAGTATGAAAATGACCGATATTAGCACCAGCATTAGATTGCTAGCATTATCAAGTTAGCATTAGAATTCAAACCAAAAACATTGCAGTACTTGAATGTATACAAGAAGGGTGAAGCTTTTTTATGCCATCTAATCTAATATGACCTTGAAGGGGTATGCTTTAATTCCATCTGATCTCATATTTCCATTATAGAGGACACATACAATATGAAAATGACCAGATATTAGCACTAGAATTAGATCGCTAGCATTAGCAAGTTAAATTAGCATTCAAACTTTAACATTTTGTATTTGCATTAATACAAGTAGCGTTATGCTTTAATGCCATCTGATCTCTTATTTCCATCATAGAGGACATGTACAGTATGAAAATGACCAGATATTAGCACTAGCATTAGATCGCTAGCATTAGCAAGTTAGCATTAGCATTCAAACTTAAACTTGCTGTACTTGCATGTATACAAGAACGGTTAAGATTTAATGCCATCAAATCTGATATTCCCATGAAGGGTTATGCTTTAAAGCCATCTGATCTCTTATATCCATCATAGATGACACGTAAAGTATGAAAATGACCAGATATTAGCACTAGCATTAGATCGCTAGCATTATCAAGTTAGCATTAGCATTCAAACTTAAACATTGCAGTAGTTGCATGTATACAAGAAGGGTGAAGCTTTAATGCCATCTAATCTAATATGCCCTTGAAGGGTTATGCTTTAATGGCATCTGATCTCTTATTTCCATTATAGAGGACACATACAATATGAAAATGACCAGATATTAGCACTAGCATTAGATCGTTAGCATTAGCAAGTTAGCATTAGCATTCAAACTTTAACATTGCTGTATTTGCATATGTACAATAAGGGTTAAGCTTTAATGCCATCTAATCTGATATGCCCATGTAGGGTTATGCTTTAAAGCCATCTGATCTCTAATTTCCATTATAGAGCACACATACAGTATGAAAATGAACAGATATTAGCACTAGCATTAGATCGTTAGCATTAGCAAGTTAGCATTAGCATTCAAACTTTAACATTTTTGTATTTGCATTAATACAAGTAGCGTTATGCTTTAATGCCATCTGATCTCTTATTTCCATCATAGAGCACACGTACAGTATGAAAATGACCAGATATTAGCACTAGCATTAGATCGCTAGCATTAGCAAGTTAGCATTAGCATTCAAACTTAAACTTGCTGTACTTGCATGTATACAAGAACGGTTAAGATTTAATGCCATCAAATCTGATATTCCCATGAAGGGTTATGCTTTAAAGCCATCTGATCTCTTATATCCATCATAGATGACACGTAAAGTATGAAAATGACCAGATATTAGCACTAGCATTAGATCGCTAGCATTATCAAGTTAGCATTAACATTCAAACTTAAACATTGCAGTAGTTGCATGTATACAAGAAGGGTGAAGCTTTAATGACATCTAACCTAATATGCCCTTGAAGGGTTATGCTTTAATGGCATCTGATCTCTTATTTCCTTTATAGAGGACACATACAATATGAAAATGACCAGATATTAGCACTAGCATTAGATCGTTAGCATTAGCAAGTTAGCATTAGCATTCAAACTTTAACATTGCTGTATTTGCATATGTACAAGAAGGGTTATGCTTTAATGCAATCTAATCTATTATATCCATCATAGAGGACACTTACAGTATGAAAATGACCAGATATTAGCACTAGCATTAGATCGCTAGCATTAGCAAGTTAGCATTAGCATTCAACCTTAAACTTGCTGTACTTGCATGTATACAAAAAGGGTTATGCTTTAATTCCATCTAATCTGATATTCCAATGAAGGGTTATGTTTTAATGCCATCTGATCTCTTATATGCATCATCGAGGACAAGTACAGTATGAAAATGACCTGATATTAGCACTAGCATTAGATCGCTAGCATTAGCAAGTTAGCATTAGCATTCAACCTTAAACTTGCTGTACTTGCATGTATAAAAGAAGGGTTCAGCTGTAATGCCATCTAATCTGATATTCCCATGAAGGGTTAAGCTTTAATGCCATCTGATCTCTTATATCCATCATAGAGGACACTTACAGTATGAAAATGACCAGATATTAGCACTAGCATTCGATCGCTAGCATTATCAAGTTAGCATTAGCATTCAAACTTAAACATTGCAGTAGTTGCATGTATACAAGAAGGGTGAAGCTTTAATGCCATCTAATCTAATATGCCCTTGAAGGGTTATGCTTTAATGCCATCTGATCTCTTATTTCCTTTATAGAGGACACATACAATATGAAAATGACCAGATATTAGCACTAGCATTAGATCGTTAGCATTCGCAAGTTAGCATTAGCATTCAAACTTTAACATTGCTGTATTTGCATATGTACAAGAAGGGTTATGCTTTAATGCAATCTGATCTCTTATATGCATCATAGAGGACAAGTACAGTATGAAAATGACCTGATATTAGCACTAGCATTAGATCGCTAGCATTAGCAAGTTAGCTATAGCATTCAAACTTTAAACTTGCTGTACTTGCATATATACAAAAGGATGAAGCTTTAATGGAATCTAATCTAATATTCCCATGAAGGGTTATTTTTTAATGCCATCTGATCTCTTATATCCATTATAGAGGACAAGTACAGTATGAAAATGACCTGATATTAGCACTAGCATTAGACCGTTAGCATTAGTTAGCATTAGCATTCAAACTATAACATTGCTGTATTTGCATATATACAAGAAGGGTGAAGCTTTAATGCCATCTAATCTATATCAACCTTTAATGCCATCTGATCTTATTTCATATAGAGGACACATACAATATGAAAATGACCAGATATTAGCACTAGCATTAGATCGTTAGCATTCGCAAGTTAGCATTAGCATTCAAACTTTAACATTGCTGTATTTGCATATGTACAAGAAGGGTTATGCTTTAATGCAATCTGATCTCTTATATGCATCATAGAGGACAAGTACAGTATGAAAATGACCTGATATTAGCACTAGCATTAGATCGCTAGCATTAGCTAGTTCGCATTAGCATTCAAACTTTAACATTGCTGTATTTGCATATATACAAGAAGGGTGAAGCTTTAATGGAATCTAATCTAATATGCCCATGAAGGGTTATGCTTTAATGACATCTGATCTCTTATCGCCATTATAGAGGACACGTACAGTATGAAAATGACCTGATATTAGCACTAGCATTAGACCGTTAGCATTAGCAAGTTAGCATTAGCATTCAAACTATAACATTGCTGTATTTGCATATATACAAGAAGGGTGAAGCTTTAATGCCATCTAATCTAATATGCCCATGAAGGGTTATGCTTTAATGCCATCTGATCTCTTATTTCCATGATAGAGGAGACATACAGTATGAAAATGACCAGATTTTAGCTCTAGCATTAGATCGCTAGCATTAGCAAGTTATCATTAGCATTCAAACTTAAACTTACTGTACTTGCATGTATACAAGAAGGGTTAAGCTGTAATGCCATCTAATCTGATATTCCCATGAAGGGTTATGCTTTAATGCCATCTGATCTCTTATATCCATCATAGAGGACACATACAGTATGAAAATGACCAGATATTAGCACTAGCATTAGATCGTTAGCATTCGCAAGTTAGCATTAGCATTCAAACTTTAACATTGCTGTATTTGCATATATACAAGAAGGGTTAAGCTTTAATGCCATCTAATCTGATATGCCCATGAAGGGTTATGCTGAATGCCATCTGATCTTTATTTCCATTATAGAGGACACGTACAGAATGAAAAATGACCAGATATTAGCACTAGCATTAGATCGTTAGCATTAGCAAGTTAGCATTAGCATTCAAACTTAAACATTTTGCATGTATTTGCATAATGCCATCTAATCTGATATCCCCATGAAGGGTTATGCTTTTAATGCCATCTGATCATTTATATCCATCATAGAGTACAAGTACAGTATGAAAATGACCTGATATTAGCACTAGCATTAGATCGCTAGCATTAGCAAGTTAGCTATAGCATTCAAGCTTAAACTTGCTGTACTTGCATGTATACAAGAAGGTTAACTTTTAATGACATCTAATATAATATTCCAAAGACGGTTTATTCTTTAATGGCATCTGATCTCTTATTTCCATTATAGAGGACACGTACAGTATGAAAAATGACCTGATATTAGCACTAGCATTAGATCGCTAGCATTAGCTAGTTCGCATTTGCATTCAAACTTTAACATTGCTGTATTTGCATATATACAAGAAGGGTGAAGCTTTAATGGAATCTAATCTAATTTGCCCATGAAGGGTTATGCTTTAATGACATCTGATCTCTTATATCCATTATAGAGGACACATACAGTATGAAAATGACCTGATATTAGCACTAGCATTAGATCGTTAGCATTAGCAAGTTAGCATTAGCATTCAAACTATAACATTGCTGTATTTGCATATATACAAGAAGGGTGAAGCTTTAATGCCATCTAATCCGAATATGCCCATGAAGGGTTATGCTTTAATGCCATCTGATCTCTTATATCCATGATAGAGGAGACATACAGTATGAAAATGACCAGATTTTAGCATTAGCATTAGATCGCTAGCATTAGCAAGTTATCATTAGCATTCAAACTTAAACTTGCTGTACTTGCATGTATACAAGAAGGGTTAAGCTTTAATGCCATCTAATCTGATATTCCCATGAAGGGTTATGCTTTAATGCCATCTGATCTCTTATATCCATCATAGAGGACACATACAGTATGAAAATGACCAGATATTAGCACTAGCATTAGATCGTTAGCATTCGCAAGTTAGCATTAGCATTCAAACTTTAACATTGCTGTATTTGCATATATACAAGAAGGGTTAAGCTTTTAATGCCATCTAATCTGATATTCCAATGAAGGGTTATGCTTTTAATGCCATCTGATCACTTATATCCATCATAGAGGACACGTAGAGAATGAAAATGAGCAGATATTAGCACTAGCATTAGATCGTTAGCATTAGCAAGTTAGCATTAGCATTCAAACTTAAACTTGCTGTACTTGCATGTATACAAGAAGGGTTAAGCTTTAATGGCATCTAATCTGATATTCCAATGAAGGGTTATGCTTAAATGCCATCTGATTTCTTATATCCATCATAGAGGACAAGTACAGTATGAAAATGACCAGATATTAGCACTAGCATTAGATCGCTAGCATTATCAAGTTAGCATTAGCATTCAAACTTAAACATTGCAGAACTTGCATGTATACAAGAAGGGTGAAGCTTTAATGCCATCTAATCTAATATGCCCATGAAGGGTTATGCTTTAATGCCATCTGATCTCTTATTTCCATTATAGAGGACACATACAGTATGAAAATGAACAGAAATTAGCACTAGCATTAGATCGCTAGCATTAGCAAGTTAGCATTAGCATTCAACCTTAAACTTGCTGTACTTGCATGTATACAAAAAGGGTTGTGCTTTAATGCCATCTAATCTGATATTCCAATGAAGGGTTATGTTTTAATGCCATCTGATCTCTTATATGCATCATGGAGGACAAGTACAGTATGAAAATGACCAGATATTAGCACTAGCATTAGATCGATAGCATTAGCAAGTTAGCATTAGCATTCAAACTTAAACTTACTGTAATTGCATGTATACAAGAAGGGTTAAGCTTTAATGCCATCTTATCTGATATTCCCATGAAGGGTTATGCTTTAAAGCCATCTGATCTCTTATATCCATCATAGAGGACACTTACAGTATGAAAATGACCAGATATTAGCACTAGCATTAGATCGCTAGCATTAGCAAGTTAGCATTAGCATTCAACCTTTAACTTGCTGTACTTGCATGTATACAAGAAGGATTAAGCTTTAATGGCATCTAATCTGATATTCCAATGAAGGGTTATGCTTTAATGTCATCTGATCTCTTATATGCATCATAGAGGACAAGTACAGTATGAAAATGACCTGATATTAGCACTAGCATTAGATCGCTAGCATTAGCAAGTTAGCATTAGCATTCAAACTTTAACATTGCTGTATTTGCATATATACAAGAAGGGTGAAGCTTTAATGGAATCTAATCTAATATGCCAATGAAGGGTTATGCTTTAATGCCATCTGATATCTTATTTGCATTATAGAGGACACGTACAGTATGAAAATGACCAGATATTAGCACTAGCATTAGATCGCTAGCATTAGCAAGTTAGCATTAGCATTCAAACTTAAACTTACTGTAATTGCATGTATACAAGAAGGGTTAAGCTTTAATGCCATCTAATCTGATATTCCCATGAAGGGTTATGCTTTTAATGCCATCTGATCTCTTATATCCATCATAGATGACACATAAAATATGAAAATGACCAGATATTAGCACCAGCATTAGATTGCTAGCATTATCAAGTTAGCATTAGCATTCAAACTTAAACATTGCAGTAATTGCATGTATACAAGAAGGGTGAAGCTTTAATGCCATCTAATCTAATATGACCTTATAAAAATGGTTATGCATTAATGCCATCTTAGATTCTTATTTCCATTATTTTGAGGATATGTACAATATGAAAATGACCAGATATTAGCACTAGCATTAGATCGCTTGCATTAGCAAGTTAGCATTAGCATTCAAACTTTTTAACTTGCTGTACTTTCATGTATACAAGAAGGGTTAAGCTTTAATGCCATCTAATCTGATATTCCCATGAAGGGTTATGCTTTTAATGCCATCTGATCTCTTATATCCATCATAGAGGACATGTACAGTATGAAAATGACCAGATATTAGCACTAGCATTAGATCGCTAGCATTAGAAAGTTAGCATTAGCATTCAAACTTTAACATTGCTGTAGTTGCATGTATACAAGAAGGGTGAAGCTTTAATGGCATCTAATCTAATATGCCCATGTAGGGTTCAGCTTTAATGCCATCTGATCATTTCCATTATAGAGGACACGTACAGTATGAAAATGACCAGATATTAGCACTAGCATTAGATCGTTAGCATTAGCAAGTTAGCATTAGCATTCAAACTTTAACATTGCTGTATTTGCATTTACAAGAAGGGTGGCGGTTATGCTTTAATGCATCTGATCTTTTATTTCCTTTATAGAGGACACATACAATATGAAAATGACCAGATATTAGCACTAGCATTAGATCGTTAGCATTAGCAAGTTAGCATTAGCATTCAAACTTTAACATTGCTGTATTTGCATATGTATTCAATGAAGGGTTATGCTTTAATGCAATCTGATCTCTTATATCCATCATAGAGGACAAGTACAGTATGAAAATGACCAGATATTAGCACTAGCATTAGATCGCTAGCATTAGCAAGTTAGCATTAGCATTCAACCTTAAACTTGCTGTACTTGCATGTATACAAAAAGGGGTTAAGCTTTAATGCCATCTAATCTGATATTCCAATGAAGGGTTATGCTTTAATGCCATCTGATCTCTTATATCCATCATAGAGGACAAGTACAGTATGAAAAAATGACCTGATATTAGCACTAGCATTAGATCGCTAGCATTAGCAAGTTAGCATTAGCATTCAACCTTAAACTTGCTGTACTTGCATGTATACAAGAAGGGTTGAAGCTGTAATGCCATCTAATCTAATATTCCCATGAAGGGTTATGCTTTAATGCCATCTGATCTCTTATTTCCATTATAGAGACACATACAATATGAAAATGACCAGATATTAGCAAGCATTAGATCGTTAGCATTAGCAAGTTAGCATTAGCATTCAAACTTTAACATTGCTGTATTTGCATATGTACAAGAAGGTTTTATGCTTTAATATGCAATTATGCTTTAATGCCATCTTATATGCCATCATAGAGGACAAGTACAGTATGAAAATGACCTGATATTAGCACTAGCATTAGATCGCTAGCATTAGCAAGTTCGCATTAGCATTCAAACTTTAACATTGCTGTATTTGCATATATACAATAAGGGTGAAGCTTTAATGCCATCTAATCTAATATGCCCATGAAGGGTTATGCTTTAATGACATCTGATCTCTTATCGCCATTATAGAGGACACGTACAGTATGAAAATGACCTGATATTAGCACTAGCATTAGACCGTTAGCATTAGCAAGTTAGCATTAGCATTCAAACTATAACATTGCTGTATTTGCATATATACAAGAAGGGTGAAGCTTTAATGCCATCTAATCTAATATGCCCATGAAGGGTTATGCTTAAATGCCATCTGATCTCTTATTTCCATGATCGAGGCAGTTATACAGTATGAAAATGACCAGATTTTAGCTCTAGCATTAGATCGCTAGCATTAGCAAGTTATCATTAGCATTCAAACTTAAACTTACTGTACTTGCATGTATACAAGAAGGGTTAAGCTGTAATGCCATCTAATCTGATATTCCCATGAAGGGTTATGCTTTAATGCCATCTGATCTCTTATATCCATCATAGAGGACACATACAGTATGAAAATGACCAGTTATTAGCACTAGCATTAGATCGTTTGCATTCGCAAGTTAGCATTAGCATTCAAACTTTAACATTGCTGTATTTGCATATATACAAGAAGGGTTAAGCTTTAATGCCATCTAATCTGATATTCCCATGAAGGGTTATGCTTGAATGCCATCTGATCACTTATATCCATCATAGAGGACACGTACAGAATGAAAATGAGCAGATATTAGCACTAGCATTAGATCGTTAGCATTAGCAAGTAAGCATTAGCATTCAAACTTAAACTTACTGTACTTGCATGTATGCAAGAAGGGTTAAGCTTTAATGCCATCTAATCTGATATCCCCATGAAGGGTTATGCTTGAATGCCATCTGATCATTTATATCCATCATAGAGGACACGTACAGTATGAAAATGACCTGATATTACCACAAGCATTAGATTGCTAGCATTAGCAAGTTAGCTATAGCATTCAAGCTTAAACTTGCTGTACTTGCATGTATACAAGAAGGGTTAAGCTTTAATGCCATCTAATATAATATGCCCATGACGGTTTATTCTTTAATGGCATCTGATCTTATTTCCATCATAGAGACACGTACAGTATGAAAATGACCAGATATCATTAGATCGCTAGCATTAGCAAATTAGCATTAGCATTTAAACTTTAACAAAACTGTGTTTTGCATTATAACGAAGGGTGAAGCTTTAATGCCATCTGATCTCATAATCCGCTGAATGGTGATGCTTTAATGCCATCTTATCTCTTATTTCCATTATAAATAACACATACAGTTTGAAAATGATCAGAAATTAGCACTAGCATTATATCGCTAGCATTAGCAAGTTAGCATTAGCATTCAAACTTAAACTTGCTGTACTTGCATGTATACAAGAAGGGTTAAGCTTTAATGGCATCTAATCTGATATTCCAATGAAGGGTTATGCTTAAATGCCATCTGATTTCTTATATCCATCATAGAGGACAAGTACAGTATGAAAATGACCAGATATTAGCACTAGCATTAGATCGCTAGCATTATCAAGTTAGCATTAGCATTCAAACTTAAACATTGCAGAACTTGCATGTATACAAGAAGGGTGAAGCTTTAATGCCATCTAATCTAATATGCCCATGAAGGGTTATGCTTTAATGCCATCTGATCTTTATTTCCATTATAGAGGACACATACAGTATGAAAATGAACAGAAATTAGCACTAGCATTAGATCGCTAGCATTAGCAAGTTAGCACTAGCATTCAACCTTAAACTTGCTGTACTTGCATGTATACAAAAAGGGTTATGCTTTAATGCCATCTAATCTGATATTCCAATGAAGGGTTATGTTTTAATGCCATCTGATCTCTTATATGCATCATCGAGGACAAGTACAGTATGAAAATGACCTGATATTAACACTAGCATTAGATCGCTAGCATTAGCAAGTTAGCATTAGCATTCAAACTTTAACATTGCTGTATTTGCATATATACAAGATGGGTGAAGCTTTATTGGCATCTAATCTAATATGCCCATGTAGGGTTATGCTTTAATGCCATCTGTTCTCTTATTTCCATTATAGAGGACACATACAGTATGAAAATGACCAGATATTAGCACTAGCATTAGATCGTTAGCATTAGCAAGTTAGCATTAGCATTCAAACTTAAACTTACTGTAATTGCATGTATACAAGAAGGGTTAAGCTTTAATGCCTTCTTATCTGATATTCCCATGAAACGTTATGCTTTAAAGCCATCTGATCTCTTATATCCATCATAGAGGACACTTACAGTATGAAAATGACCAGATATTAGCACTAGCATTAGATCGCTAGCATTAGCAAGTTAGCATTAGCATTCAACCTTTAACTTGCTGTACTTGCATATATACAAGAAGGATTAAGCTTTAATGGCATCTAATCTGATATTCCAATGAAGGGTTATGCTTTAATGTCATCTGATCTCTTATATGCATCATAGAGGACAAGTACAGTATGAAAATGACCTGATATTAGCACTAGCATTAGATCGCTAGCATTAGCAAGTTAGCATAAGCATTCAAACTTTAATATTGCTGTATTTGCATATATACAAGAAGGGTGAAGCTTTAATGGAATCTAATCTAATATGCCAATGAAGGGTTATGCTTTAATGCCATCTGATATCTTATTTGCATTATAGAGGACACGTACAGTATGAAAATGACCTGATATTAGCACTAGCATTAGATCGCTTGCATTAGCAAGTTAGCATTAGCATTCAAACTATAACATTGCTGTATTTGCATGTATACAAGAAGGGTGAAGCTTTAATGCCATCTTATCTAATATTCCCATGAAGGGTTATGCTTTTAATGCCATCTGATCTCTTATTTCCATGATAGATGACACATACAGTATGAAAATGACCAGATTTTAGCACCAGCATTAGATCGCTAGCATTATCAAGTTAGCATTAGCATTCAAACTTAAACTTACTGTACTTGCATGTATACAAGAAGGGTTAAGCTGTAATGCCATCTAATCTAATATTCCCATGAAGGGTTATGCCCCAATGCCATCTGATCTCTTATATCCATCATAGAGGACACATACAGTATGAAAATGACCAGATATTAGCACTAGCATTAGATCGTTAGAATTCGAAAGTTAGCATTAGCATTCAAACTTTAACACATGTATTTTCATATATACAAGAAGGGTTAAGCTTTAATGCCATCTAATCTGATATTCCCATGAAGGTTATGCTTTGAATGCCATCTGATCTCTTATATCCATCATAGAGGACACGTGATATGAAAATGAGCAGATATTAGCACTAGCACTAGATCGTTTGCATTAGCAAGTTAGCATTAGCATTCAAACTTTAACATTACTGTATTTGCAGAAATACAAGAAAGGTTAAGCTTTAATGCCATCAAATCTGATATTCCCATGAAGGGTATGCTTTTTAAGCCATCTGAACTCTTATATCCATCATAGAGACACGCATAGTATAAAAATGACCTGATATTAGCACTAGCATTAGATTGTTAGCATTAGGAGTTAGCATTAGATTCAAACTTAAACTTTTGTAATTGCATGTATACAAGTAGCGTTATGCTTTAATGCCATCTCATATAATATGTCAAGACGGTTTATTTTTAATGGCATCTGACTCTTATTTCCATACAATATGAAAATGACCAGATATCAGCACAAGCATTAGATCGCTAGCATTAGCAAATTAGCATTAGCATTTAAACTTGAACAACACTGTATTTGCGTATGTAACAAGGGTGAAGCTTTAATGCCATCTGATCTTAATGCTGAATGGTGATGCTTTAATGCCGCTCTTATCTCATTTCATTATAAATAACACTTCCAGTTTGAAAATGATCAGAAATTTTTACCATTATATCGCTAGCATTAGCAAGTAAGCATTAGCATTCAAACTTAAACTTGCTGTACTTGCATGTATACATGAAGGGTTAAGCTTTAATGGAATCTAATTTGATATTCCAATGAAGGGTTATGCTTAAATGACATCTGATATCTTATATCCATCATAGAGGACAAGTACAGTATGAAAATGACCTGATATTAACACTAGCATTAGATCGCTAGCATTAGCAAGTTAGCATTAGCATTGAAACTTAAACATTGCAGAACTTGCATGTATACAAGAAGGGTTCAAGCTTTAATGCCATCTAATGTAATATTCCCCATGAAGGGTTATGCTTTAATGCCATCTAATCTGATCCAATTTCCATATCCATCATCATCGAGGACAAGTACAGTATGAAAATGACCAGATATTAGCACTAGCATTAGAACGCTAGCATTAGCAAGTTAGCATTAGCATTCAAACTTAAACATTGCAGTATTGCATATATACAAGAAGGGTAGAAAATTTAATGCCATCTAATCTAATATGCCCATGAAGGGTTATGCTTTTAATGACATCTAATCTCTTATTTCCATTATAGAGACAAGTATAATATGAAAATGACCAGATATTAGCACTAGCATTAGATAGTTAGCATTCGCAAGTTCAAATTTTAACATATTTGCATATCAAACTTTAATGCATTGATCTGTATTTGCAGTTTGAAAATGACCAGATATTAGCAAGAAGGGTTATTAGCTTTAGCATTAGCATTCAATCTGATCTGCCATCTAATCTGATATTCCAATGAAGGGTTATATGTCATCATCTCTTATAGAGATCATAAGGACAAGCCAGTATGAAAATGACTGATATTAGCACTAGCATTAATCGCTAGCATTAGCTAGTTCGCATAAGCATTCAAACTTTAATATTGCTGTATTTGCATATATACAAGAAGGGTGAAGCTTTAATGGAATCTAATCTAATATGCCAATGAAGGGTTATGCTTTTAATGCCATCTGATCTCTTATTTCCATTATAGAGGACAAGTATAGTATGAAAATGACCTGATATTAATTTAGCATTAGACCACTAGCAATAGCAAGTTAGCATTAGCATTCAAACTTAAACTTTACTGCAATTGCATGTATACAAGAAGGGTTAAGCTTTAATGTCATCTAATCTGATATTCCCATGAAGGGGTTATGCTTTAAAGCCATCTGATCTTTTTATCCATGATAGATGACACATAAAGTATGAAAATGACCAGATTTTAGCACTACCATTAGATTGCTAGCATTATCAAGTTAGCATTAGCATTCAAACTTAAACATTGCACGTACTTGCATGTATACAAGAAGGGTGAAGCTTTAATGCCATCTAATCTAATATTCCCCATGAAGGGTTATGCTTTAATGCCATCTGATCTCTTATATCCATCATAGAGGACACATACAATATGAAAATGACCAGATATTAGCACTAGCATTAGATCGTTAGCATTAGCAAGTTAGCATTAGCATTCAAACTTAAACTTACTGTATTTTCATGTGTAGAAGTAGGGGTTAAGCTTTAATGCCATCTAATCTGATATTCCAATGAAGGGTTATGCTTGAATGCCATCTGATCTCTTATATCCATCATAGAGGACATGTACAGTATGAAAATGAGCAGATATTAGCACTAGCATTAGATCGATAGCATTAGCAAGTTAGCATTAGCATTCAAACTTTAACATTGCATGTATGCAAGTATTTACATATATACAAGAAGGGTTTATTCTTTTAATGCCATCTGATCTCTTATATCCATCATAGAGTACACGACAGTATGAAAATGACCAGATATTAGCACTAGCATTAGATCGCTAGCATTAGCAAGTTAGCATTAATATTCAAACTTAAACTTATTTGCATTAATATACAAGAAGGGTACAGCATTAATGCCGCTTAATCTAATATGCCCATAAATGATGATGCTTTAATGACATCTTATCTTTTATTTTCATGATAGGGACACATACAGTTTGAAAATGATCAGATTTTAGCACTACCATTAGATCGCTAGCATTAGCAAGTTAGCATTAGCATTCAAACTTAAACTTACTGTACTTGCATGTTTACAAGAAGGGTTAAGTTGTAATGCCATCTAATCAGATATTCCCATGAAGGGTTTATGCTTTAATGACATCTGATCTCTTCTTATCCATCATAGAGACACGTACAGTATGAAAATGACCAGATATTAGCACTAACATTAGATCGTTAGCATTCGCAAGTTAGCATTAGCATTCAAACTTCAACATTGCTGTATTTGCATATATACAAGAAGGGTAAAGGTTAATGCCATTAATCCGATATTCCCATGAAGGGTTATGCTTGAATGCATTCTGATTTCTTTATATCCATCATAGAGGACACGTACAGTATGAAAATGACCAGATATTAGCACTAGCATTAGATCGTTAGCATTAGCAAGTTAGCATTAGCATTCCAACTTAAACATACTGTACTTGAAAGTATACAAGAAGGTTTAAGCTTAATGCCATCAAATCTGATATTCCCATGAAGGTTATGCTTTTGCCATTTGAATCCATATATCCATCATAGAGGACACGTATGTATGAAAATGACCTGATATTACCAAAAGCATTAGATCGCTTATTAGCAAGTTAGCTTTAGCATTCAACCTTAAACTTGCTGTACTTGCATGTATACGAGAAGGGTTGCTTTTAATGCCATCTAATATAATATTCAAGACGTTAATTCTTTAATGGCATCTGATCTCTTATTTCCATCATAGAGACACGCACAGTATGAAAATGACCAGATATCAGCATAAGCATTAGATCGCTAGCATTATCAAGTTAGCATTAGCATTCAAACTTAAACATTGCAGAACTTGCATGTATACAAGAAGGGTAAGCTTTTGGCATCTAATCTACGCGTATGAAGGGGTTATGCTTTTAATGCCATCTGATCTCTTTATTTCCATTATAGAGACACATACAGTATGAAAATGACCAGATATTAGCACTAGCATTAGATCGTTAGCATTAGCAAGTTAGCATTAGCATTCAAACTTTAACATTTTTGTATTTGCATTTATACAAGTAGCGTTATGCTTTAATGACATCTGATCTCTTATTTCCATCATAGAGCAACGCATAGTATGAAAATGACCAGATATTTGCACTAGCATTAGATCGCTAGCATTAGCAAGTTAGCATTAGCATTCAAACTTAAACTTGCTGTACTTGCATGTATACAAGAAGGGTTAAGCTTTAATGCCATCAAATCTGATATTCCCATGAAGGGTTATGCTTTAAAGCCATCTGATCTCTTAAATCCATCATAGATGACACGTAAAGTATGAAAATGACCAGATATTAGCACTAGCATTAGATCGGTAGCATTATCAAGTTAGCATTAGCATTCAAACTTAAACCTTGCAGTACTTGCATATGCAAGAAGGGTTATGCTTTAATGCACCTAATCTTTAATATGCCATGAAGGGTTATATTTTAATGCCATTTGATCTCTTATTTCCTTTTATAGAGGACACATACAATATGAAAATGACCAGATCTTAGCATCAGTATTAGATGGCTAGCATTAGCAAGTTAGTATTAGCATTCAACTTAAACTTACTGTACTTGCATGTATACAAAAAGGGTTAAAGCAAATGCCATCTAATCTGATATTCCAAATGAAGGCATATATGTTTTAATGCCATCTGATCTCTTATATCCATCATAGAGGACAAGTACAGTATGAAAATGTCCAGATATTACCACTAAGCATTAGATCGTTGGCATTAACAAGTTGGCATTAGCATTCAAAACTTTAAACATTACTGTATTTACATATATACAAGAAGGGTTGTTTTTAATGCCATCTGATCTCTTATATCCATCAAGTTAGGACACGTATGCCATATGAAAATGACCAGATATTAGCACTAGCATTAGATCAGATATTAGCAAGTTAGCATTAAATATTTCAACCTAAACTTGCTGTACTTGCATTTATATTCAAGGATTACGCTTTAATGCCATCTAATCTGATATTTCTAATGAAGGGTTATGCTTTAATGACATCTGATCTCTTTATATCCATCATAGAGGACAAGTATAGTATGAAAATGACCTGATATTAGCACTAGCATTAGACCGTTAGCATTAGTACGCTAGCATTAGCATTCAAACTATAACATTGCTGTATTTGCATATATACAAGAAGGGTTGCAAGCGTTAATGCCGTCTAATCTAATATTCCTATGAAGGGTTATGCTTAATGACATCTGATCTTTTTATTTCCATGATAGAGGACACATACAGTGTGAAAATGACCAGATTTAAGCACTACCATTAGATAAGCTAGCATTAACAGAGTTAGCATTAGCATTCAAACTTAAACTTACTGTACTTGCATGTTTACAAGAAGGGTTATTTGTAATGCCATCTAATCTATTATTCCAATGAAGGGTTATGCTTTAATGCCATCTGATCTCTTATATCCATCATAGAGGACACGTAGAGTATGAAAAATGACCAGATATTAGCACTAACCTTAGATCGTTAGCATTCGCAAGTTAGCATTAGCATTCACATCTTCAACATTTTTGTATTTGCATATATACAAAGAAGGGTAAGCTTTAATGCCATTTTAATCTGATATTCTACGAAGGGTTATGCTTAGATCCATCTGATCTCTTATATCCATCACCAGAGACACGCATAAAGTATGAAAAATGACCAGATATTGTACTTGCATTAGATCGCTAGCATTATCAAGCTAGCATTACATTCAAACTTAAACCTTGCAGTACTTGCATTTTTATAAGAAGGGTTATGCTTTAATGCCATATAATCTAATATGCCCTTGAAGGGCGGCGTGCTTAATGCCATCTGATCTCTTATTTTATAGAGACACATACAATATGAAAATGACCAGATCTTAGCACTAGCATTAGATGGCTAGCATA
>CM056200.1:13908255-13982167 GCA_029692085.1 Gymnothorax javanicus | reverse complement strand
AAAGACCGATATTATAGATTAATCGTAGCATTAAAGTTAGTTGATTCAAACTTTAAAAATTCGTATTTCATAATACAAGAAGGGGAAGCTTTAATCCCATCTAATATCCCATGAAGGGTTATTTTAATCCATCTGATTTATTTCCATTATAGGCACTCATAGAAAATGACCAGATATTAGCACTAATTAGATCTGCATTTCAATTGATTGTTAAACTTAAAAATTGCGAATTGCATTATAAAAAAAGCTTTAATGCATCTAATCTAATATCCCATGAAGGGTTTTGCTTTAAGCCATCTGTTCTTTTTTCCTTATAAGGAACTCAGTAGAAAATGACCAGAATTGAAGCTTAGCATTAGCAATTACATTAGCTTCAAACTTTTAAATTGCTGTCTTTTTTATAAAAAAAGGGTTAAAGCTTTAATGCATCAAAATATATTCATGAAGGGTAGTTTAATGCCATTTTGATTTTTATTCCCTAAAAAAATATATTTAAAAAAGACCGAATTTCACTAATTAAAATCCTACATTACAAGTTACATTACATTCAAATTAAAAATTGCGTTTCATTATACAAGAAGGGTAAACTTTAATGGCATCTAATCTAAAATCCATGGGGTTTGCTTTTTGCCCTCGATCTTTATTTCCAAAAGCACGTACAGAAAAATGACCAATATTAGCACTAGCATTAGATCGCTACATTAGCAAGTTAGCATTAGATTCAAACTTAAAAATTTCTGTACTTGCATGTATACAAGAAGGGGTTAAAACTTTAATGCCATCTAATCTGATATTCCCCTGAAGGTTATGTTTAAAATATCTGATTTTTTATATCCATCATAAGGCACTAAGTATGAAAATGACCAATATTAGCACTAGCATTAGATGTGCATTACAAGTAGCATTAGATTCAACTTAAACATTTTTTTTAATTTTTTCATTTATACCCATAAGGTTATTTTTAAGCCATCTGATCTTTATTTCCCTATAAAGGGCGTCAAAAAAATAAGATATTTTCCTAGCATTTGATGCTAGTTTAAATTAATTACATTCAAACTTTAACTTGCTTTTTTGGTTATAAAAAAGGGAAAAATGACATCCAATCATAATCCGAAGGGATTTTAACCATTTGATTCTTTTTCCTTTTAAATTACATCGTTTGAAAAGACCGAAATTAGCACCTTTTAAATTTGGGTTACAATTAATTAGCATTTAATTTTAAAATTGCGCCGAGTATACAAAAAAGGGTTAAAATTTAATGGCATCATCATATTCAAAAGGGGTTTGCTTTTTCCTCGATTTCTTTTTCCCCCAAAAGGACAAAGTACGGAAAAAGACCGATTTTAAAAATTTTAGATCGCTAAATAAAAATTGCATTAGCACAAACAAACTTTTTGTACTTTTATACAAGAAGGGTTTTTAATGCCATCTAATCGATATTCCCCTGGGTTTTTAAAACCATCTGATCTCTTAAATCATAGAGGGGGAAAAAGTTTAAAAAAACCGATATTTAGATTGATCCCGGGTTTGCATTTTTAAAAATTTTGCTGTTTTAATATAAAAAAGGGTAAGCAATATCTAATATTAGTGGTTATGCTTTAATGCCCCGATATTTTTTTCCTTAGAGGCAATAAAAAAAGACCGATTTGCACTAGCTTATATGTAGCATTAACAAGTTAGCATCACATTCAAACTTAAACTTGCTGTACTTGCATGTATACAAAAAGGGGGTTTTGCTTTAATGCCATCAAATCTGATATTCCCATGAAGGGTAATGCTTTAATGGCATCTGATCTCTTTATATCCATCATAGAGGACCATAAAAGTGAAAATGACCAGATATTAGCACTAGCATTAGATGCATTAGCATTATCATGTTAGCATTAGCATTCAAACTTAAACATTGCAGAACTTGCATGTATACAAGAAGGATTGAAGCTTCAATGCCATCTAATCTAATATGCCCCTTGAAGGGTTATGCTTTAATGCCATCCTGATCTCTTATATCCATGATAGAGGACACGTACAGTTTGAAAATGACCAGATATTAGCAATAGCATTAGATTGCTTTCCATATATAAGTTAAGCATTAGCATTCAAGCTTAAACTTGCATTACTTGCAGAAGAAATGTATAAAGAAGGTGAAGCTTTAATGCCATCTAATCCTGATATTCCCATGAAGGGATATGCTTTAATGCCATCTGATCTCTTATTTCCATCATAAAGGAAATATACCAGTATGAAAATGACCAGATGTTAGCACTAGCATTAGATCGCTAGTATAAGCAAGTTAGCATTAGCATTCAAACTTTAACATTGCTTGCTGTTTTTGCGTATAAAAGAAGGGTTAAGCTTTAATGACATCTTACCTCATAATCACATGAAGGTGATGCTTTAATGCATCTGATCTCTTATTTCATTATAAATAACACATACAGTTTGAAAATGACCAGAAATTAGCACTAGCATTAAATCGCTAGCATTAGCAAGTTAACCTTAGCATTCAACCTTAAACTTGCTGTACTTGCATGTATACAAGAAGGGTTAGCGTTAATGGCATCTAATCTGATATGCCCATGAAGGGTTATGCTTAAATGCCATCTGATTTCTTATATGCATCATAGAGGATAAATTACAGTATGAAAATGACCAGATATTAGCACTAGCATTAGATCGCTAGCATTATCAAGTTAGCATTAGCATTCAAACTTAAACATTGTAGAACTTGCATGTATACAGAAGGTTCAGCTATAATGCCATCTAATCTAATATGCACATGAAAGGGTTATGCTTTTAATGCCATCTGATCTCTTATTTCCATTATAGAGTACATACAAGTAAAATCACCAGATATTAGCACTAGCATTAGATCGCTAGCATTAGCAAGTTAGCATTAGCATTCAAGCTTAAACTTGCTGTACTTGCATGTATACAAGAAAGGTGAAGCTTTAATGCCATCTAATCCTGATATTCCAATGAAGGGTTATGTTTTAATGCCATCTGATCTCTTATATGGATCATAGAGGACAAGTACAGTATGAAAATGACCTGATATTAACACCTAGCATTAGATCGCTAGCATTAGCAAGTTAGCATTAGCATTCAAACTTTAACATTGCTGTATTTGCATATATACAAGAAGGGTGAAGCTTTTAATGGCATCTAATCTAATATGCCCATGTAGGGTTATGTCTTTAATGCCATCTGATCTCTTATTTCCATTATAAAGACACGTGCAGTATAAGAAAATGACCAGATATTAGCACTAGCATTAGATGCTAGAAATAGCAAGTTAGCATTAGCATTCAAACTTAAACTTACTGTACTTGCATGTATACAAGAAGGGTTAGCTTTAATGCCATCTAATCTAAATATTCCCATGAAGGGTTATGCTTTAAAGCCATCTGATCTCTTAATTCCATCATAGAGGACACGTAAAGTATGAAAATGATGACAGATATTAGCACTAGCATTAGATCGTTAGCATTAACAAGTTAGCATTAGCATTCAAACTTTAACATTTTTGTATTTGCATTTTATACAAGTAGCGTTATGCTTTAATGCCATCTGATCTCTTATTTCCATCATAGAGCACCGTACAGTATGAAAATGACCAGATATTAGCACTAGCATTAGATCATTAGCATTAGCAAGTTAGCATTAGCATTCAAACTTAAACTTGCTGTACTTGCATCTATACATGAAGGTTAAGCTTTAATGCCATCTGATCTGATATTCCCATGAAGGGTTATGCTTTAATGCCATCTGATCTCTTATATCCATCATAGGCAACGTACAGTAAAGAAAAATGACCAGATATTGCACTAGCATTAGATAAGCTAGCATTATCAAAGTTAGCATTAGCATTCAAGCTTAAACATTGCAGAACTTGCATGTAAAAAAAGAAGGAATTGAAGCTTTAATGCCATCTAATCTAATATGCCCATGAAGGGTTATGCTTTAAAAACCATCTGATCTCTTATATCCATCTTAGATGACACGTAAAGTATGAAAATGACCAGATATTAGCACTAGCATCGCTAGCATTATCAAGTTAGCATTAGCATTCAAACTTAAACATTGCAGTGCCCATGTATACAAGAAGGGTGAAGCTTTAATGCCATTTAATCAGTATTCCCATGAAGGGTTATGTAAATGCCATCTGATCTCTTATTTCCATTAAGGGAGGACACATACAGTATGAAAATGACCAGTTATTAGCACTAGCATTAGATCGCTAGCATTATCAAGTTAGCATTAGCATTCAAACTTATACTTACTGTACTTGCATGTATACAAGAAGGGTTAAGCTTTAATGCCATCTAATCTAATATTCCAATGAAGGGTTATGCTTTAATGCCATCTGATCTCTTATATCCATCATAGAGGACACGTGCAGTATGAAAATGACCAGATATTAGCACTAGCATAATAATATCGCTAGCATTAACAAGTTAGCATTAGCATTCAAAATTTAACATTGCTGTATTTGCATATATACAAGAAGAATTGAAGCTTTAATGCCATCTAATCCTAATATGCCCATAGGGTTATGCTTTAATGCCATCTGATATCTTATTTCCATTATAGAGGACAAGTACAGTATGAAAATGACCAGATATTAGCACTAGCATTAGATCGCTAACATTAGCAAGTTAGCATTAGCATTCAAGCTTAAACCTGCTGTACTTGCAAGTATACAAGAAAATTGAAGCTTTAATGCCATCTAATCTAATATGCCCATTATGGGATATGCTTAAATGCCATCTGATCTCTTATTTCCATCATAAAGGACACGTACAGTATGAAAATGACCAGATATTAGCACTAGCATTAGATCGCTAGTATTAGCATGTTAGCATTAGCCTTCAAACTTTAACATTGCTGTTTTTGCGTATATAAAGATGGATTAAGCTTTAATGCCATCTAACCTCATAATTCCATAAAAGGTGATGCTTTTATGCCATGTGATCTCTTATTTCCATTATAAGTAACACATACAGTTTGAAAATGACCAGAAATTAGCACTAGCATTAGATCGCTAGCATTAGCAAGTTAGCATTAGCATTCAACCTTTAACTTGCTGTACTTCCATATATACATGAAGGGTTATGCTTTAATGCCATCTTATCTGATATTCCAATGAAGGGTTATGCTTAAATGCCATCTGATCTCTTATATGCATCATCGAGGACAAGTACAGTATGAAAATGACCTGATATTAGCACTAGAATTAGATCGCTAGCATCAGCAAGTTAGCATTAGCATTCAAACTTTAACATTGCAGTATTTGTATATATACAAGAAGGGATAAGCTTTAATGCCATCTAATCTAATATGCCTATGAAGGGTTATGCTTTAATACCATCTGATCTCTTATTTCCATTATAGAGGACAGGTACAGTATGAAAATGACCAGATATTAGCACTAGCATTAGATCGCTAGCATTAGCAAGTTAGCATTAGCATTCAAACTTAAACATTGCAGAACTTCCATGTATACAAGAAGGGTTAAGCTTTAATGCCATCTAATCTGATATTCCAATGAAGGGTTATGTTTTAATGCCATCTGATCTCTTATATGGATCATTGAGGACAAGTACAGTATGAAAATGACCTGATATTAGCACTAGAATTAGATCGCTAGCATTAGCAAGTTAGCATTAGCATTCAAACTTTAACATTGCTGTATTTGCATATATACAAGAAGGGATAAGCTTTAATGCCATCTAATCTAATATGCCTATGAAGGGTTATGCTTTAATACCATCTGATCTCTTATTTCCATTATAAAGGACACATACAGTATGAAAATGACCAGATATTAGCACTAGCATTAGATCGCTAGCAATAGCAAGTTAGCATTAGCATTCAAACTTAAACTTACTGTACTTGCATGTATACAAGAAGGGTTCAGCTTTAATGCCATCTAATCTGATATTCCCATGAAGCGTTAGGCTTTAAAGCCATCTGATCTCTTATATCCATCATAGAGGACATGTAAAGTATGAAAATGACCAGATATTAGCACTAGAATTAGATCGTTAGCATTAGCAAGTTAGCATTAGCATTGAAACTTTAACATTTTTGTATTTGCATTTATACAAGTAGCATTATGCTTAAATGCCATCTGATCTCTTATTTCCATCATACAGCTGCGTACAGTATGAAAATGTCCAGATATTAGCACTAGCATTAGATCGCTAGCATTAGCAAGTTAGCATTAGCTTTGAAACTTAAACTTGCTGTACTTGCATGTATACAAGAAGGGTTAAGCTTTAATGCCATCAAATCTGATATTCCCATGAAGGGTTATGCTTTAATGCCATCTGATCTCTTATATCCATCATAGACGATACGTACAGTATGAAAATGACCAGATATTAGCACTAGCATTAGATCGCTAGCATTATCAAGTTAGCATTAGCATTCAAACTTAAACATTGCAGAACTTGCATGTATACAAGAAGGGTGAAGCTTTAATGCCATCTAATCTAATATTCCCATGAAGGGTTATGCTTTAAGGCCATCTGATCTCTTATTTCCATTATAGAGGACACGTACAGTATGAAAATGACCAGATATTAGCACTAGCATTAGATCGCTAGCAATAGCAAATTAGCATTAGCATTCAAACTTAAACTTACTGTACTAGCATGTATACAAGAAGGGTTAAGCTTTCATGCCATCTAATCTGATATTCCCATGAAGGGTTATGCTTTAAAGCCATCTGATCTAATATGCCCATGAAGGGTGATGCTTAAATGGCATCTGATCTCTTATTTCCATTAAAGAGGACACATACAGTATGAAAATGACCAGTAATTAGCACTAGCATTAGATCGCTAGCATTATCAAGTTAGCATTAACATTCAAACTTATACTTACTGTACTTGCATGTATACAAGAAGGGTTAAGCTTTAATGCCATCTAATCTGATATTCCAATGAAGGGTTATGCTTTAATGCCATTTGATCTCTTATATCCATCATAGAGGACACGTACAGTATGAAAATGACCAGATATTAGCACTAGCATTAGCAAGTTAGCATTAGCAAGTTAGCATTTGTATTCAAAGTTTAACATTGCTGTATTTGCATATATAAAAGAAGGGTTATGCTTTAATGCCATCTGATCTCTTATATCCATCATAAGGACACGTACAGTATGAAAATGACCAGATATTAGCACTAGCATTAGATCGCTAGCATTAGCAAGTTAGCATTAGCATTCAAGCTTAAACTTGCTGTACTTGCATGTATAGAAGAAGGGTTAAGGTTTAATGCCATCTAATATATGATATTCCAAGAAGGGTTATGCTTTAATGCCATCTGATCTCTTATATGCATCATAGAGGACAAGTACAGTATGAAAATGACCTGATATTAGCAATAGCATTAGATCGCTAGCATTAGCAAGTTAGCATTAGCATTCAAACTTTAACATTGCTGTATTTGCGAATATACAAGAAGGGTGAAGCTTTAATGCCATCTAATCTAATATGCCCATTATGGGATATGCTTAAATGCCATCTGATCTCTTATTTCCATCATAAAGGACACATACAGTATGAAAATGACCAGATATTAGCACTAGCATTAGATCGCAAGTATTAGCAAGTTAGCCTTAGCATTGAAACTTTAACATTGCTGTTTTGGCGTATATAAAGATGCGTTAAGCTTTAATGCCATCTAACCTCATAATTCCATAAAAGGTGATGCTTTTATGCCATGTGATCTCTTATTTCCATTATAAGTAACACATAGAGTTTGAAAATGAACAGAAATTAGCACTAGCATTAGATCGCTAGCATTAGCAAGTTAGCATTAGCATTCAACCTTTAACTTGCTGTACTTGCATGTATACAAGAAGGGTTAAGCTTTAATGCCATCTAATCTGATATTCCAATGAAGGGTTATGCTTAAATGCCATCTGATCTCTTATATGCATCATCGAGGAAAAGTACAGTATGAAAATGACCTGATATTAGCACTAGAATTAGATCGCTAGCATCAGCAAGTTAGCATTAGCATTCAAACTTTAACATTGCAGTATTTGTATGTATACAAGAAGGGTTAAGCTTTAATGCCATCTAATCTAATATGCCTATGAAGGGTTATGCTTTAATACCATCTGATCTCTTATTTCCATTATAGAGGACCGTACAGTATGAAAATGACCAGATATTAGAACTAGCATTAGATCGCTAGCATTAGCAAGTTAGCATTAGCATTCAAACTTAAACATTGCAGAATTCCATGTATACAAGAAGAGGTTGAAGCTTTAATGCCATCTAATATAATATGCCCATGAAGGGTTATGCTTTAATGCCATCTGATCTCTTATTTCCATTATAGAGGACACATACAGTGAAAACAGATATTAGCAAATTGACCTAGATATTAGCACTAGCATTCAACCTTGAACTTGCTGTACTTCCATATACAAGAAAGGGTTAGCTTTAATGGCATCTAATCTGATATTCCAATGAAGGGTTTGAACCATCTGTATATGGATCATATATATACAGTATGAAAATGACCTGATATTAATAAGTATTAGATCGCTAATTAGCAAGTTAGCATTAATTTTAAACTTTAACATTGCTGTATTTGCATATATACAAGAAGGGTTAAGTTTTAATGCCATCTAATCAAAAATTATGACGGGATCTTTAGCCATCTGATATCTTATTTCCATTATAGAGGACACGACAGGATGAAAATGACCAGATATTAGCACTAGCATTAGATCGCTAACATTAGCAAGTTAGCATTAGCATTCAAACTTAAACCTGCTGTACTTCCATGTATACAAGAAGGGTTAAAGCTTTAATGCCATCTAATCTGATATTCAATGAAGGGTTATGTTTAATGCCATCTGATCTCTTATATGGATCATAGAGGACAAGTACAGTATTAAAATGACCTGATATTAACACTAGCATTAGATCGCTAGCATTAGCAAGTTAGCATTAGCATTTAAACTTTAACATTGCTGTATTTGCATATATACAAGAAGGGTGAAGCTTTAATGCCATCTAATCTAATTGCCCATTATGGGATATGCTTAAATGCCATCTGATCTCTTATTTCCATCATAAAGGACACCGAACAGTATGAAAATAACCAGATATTAGCAATAGCATTAGATCGCTAGTATTAGCAAGTTAGCATTAGCATTCAAACTTTAACATTGCTGTTTTTGCGTATATAAAGATGGGTTAAGCTTTAATGCCATCTAACCTCATAATTCCATAAAGGTGATGCTTAAATGCCATCTGATCTCTTATTTCCATTATAAGTAACACATACAGTTTGAAAAATGACCAGAAATTAGCACTAGCATTAGATCGCTAGCATTAGCAAGTTAGCATTAGCATTCAACCTTTAACTTGCTGTACTTACATGTATACAAGAAGGGTTAAGCTTTAATGCCATCTAATCTGATATTCCAATGAAGGGTTATGCTTTAATGCCATCTGATCTCTTATTTCCATCATACAGCACACGTACAGTATGAAAATGACCAGATATCAGCACTAGCATTAGATCGCTAGCATTAGCAAGTTAGCATTAGCTTTGAAACTTAATCTTGCTGTACTTGCATGTATACAAGAAGGGTTAAGCTTTAATGCCATCAAATCTGATATTCCCATGAAGGGTTATGCTTTAATGCCATCTGATCTCTTATTTCCATCATAGGACACACGTACAGTATGAAAATGACCTGATACTAGTATTAGATCGCTAGCATTAGCTAGCATTAGCATTCAAACTTAAACATTGCAGAACTTGCATGTATACAAGAATTGAAGCTTTAATGCCATCTAATCTAATATGCCCATGCATGCTTTACAATGCCATCTGATCTCTTATTTGCCATCTAATCTGGATACAGTATGAAAATGACCAGATATGCTAGCACTAGCATTCTGGCTAATAGCAAATTAGCATTAGCATTCAATCTTAAACTTGCTGTACTTCCATCATATACAAGAAGGGTTAAGCTTTAATGCCATCTAATCTGATCCCCATGAAGGGTTATTTAAAGCCATCACTAGCATTAGATGACGCGTAAAATTATGCAAATTAGCACTAGCATTTCAGCATTAAACTTGCATTCAAACTTAAACATTACTTGCATGTATACAAGAAGGGTTAAGCTTTAATGCCATCTAATCTAATATCCCCATGAAGGGTGATGCTTAAATGCCATCTGATCTCTTATATCCATTATAGAGGACAAATACAGTATGAAAATGACCAGTTATTAGCACTAGCATTAGATCGCTAGCATTATCAAGTTAGCATTAGCATTCAAACTTAAACATTTAGAACTGTACTTGCATGTATACAAGAAGGGTTAAGCTTTAATGCCATCTAATCTAATATTCCCATGAAGGGTTATGCTTTAATGCCATCTGATCTCTTATTTCCATTATAGAGGACAAATACAGTATCAAAATGACCAAATATTAGCACTAGCATTAGATCGTTAGCATTATCAAGTTAGCATTAGTATTCAAACTTTAACTGTATTGCTGTATTTGCATATATATAAAATGAAGGGTTATGCTTTAATGCCATCTGATCTCTTAAATCCATCATAGAGGACACGTAAAAGTATGAAAATGACCAGATATTAGCACTAGCATTAGATCGCTAGCATTAGCAAGTTAGCATTAGCATTCAAACTTTAACATTGCTGTACTTGCATGTATACAAGAAGGGTTAAGCTTTAATGCCATCTAAAATATGCCCATGAAGGGTTATGCTTTAATGCCATCTGATCTCTTAATCCATCATAGAGGACACGTACTGTATGAAAATGACCAGATATTAGCAATAGCATTAGATCGCTAGCATTAGCAAGTTAGCATTAGCATTCAAACTTATACTTGCTGTATTTGCATGTATATACAAGAAGGGTTAAGCTTTAATGCCATCTAATCTAAATATTCCAATGAAGGGTTATGCTTTAATGCCATCTGATCTCTTATTTCCATTATAGAGGACACGTACAGTATGAAAAATGACCAGATATTAGCACTAGCATTAGATCGTTAGCATTAACAAGTTAGCATTAGCATTCAAACTTTAACATTGCTGTATTTGCATATATAAAAGAAGGGTTATGCTTTAATGCCATCTAATCTAATAAATCCATGAAGGGTTATGCTTTAATGCCATCTGATATCTTATTTCCATTATAGAGGACACATACAGTATGAAAATGATTCAATATTAGCACTAGCATTATATCGTTAGCATTAGCAAGTTAGCATTAGTATTCAAAGGTTTAACATTACTGTATTTGCATATATAAAAGAAGCCATTATGCTTTAATGCCATCTTATCTGATAGGTCCATCATAGAGTTAGCATTACAGTTCAAAATGAACAGATATTGCCATCTTTACCATCTAAGCATTATGAAGTTAGCATTAGCATTCTCTTAATCCATTATTAAACAGTATGAAAACTTGCATGTATACTGGCATTAAGGGTTAATCTTTAATGCCATCTAAAGTTAGCATTCCCATTCAAGGGTTAAGCTTTAATGCCATTTAATCTGATATTCTAATGAAGGGTTATGCTTTAATGCCATCTGATCTCTTATTTCCATCATAGAGGACACGTGCAGTATGAAAATGACCAGATATTAGCACTAGCATTAGATCGTTAGCATTATCAAAGTTAGCATTAGCATTCAAACTTAAACATTGCTGTACTTGCATGTATACAAGAAGGGCTTTTATGCTTTAATGCCATCTAATTTGATATTCCCATGAAGGGTTATGCTGAAAATGCCATCTGATCTCTTATATCCATCATTAGATGAAAATTAACCAGATAGCTTTGCCAAATCTGATATCCCAAGACCAGATATGCCATCAAATCTGATATTCATGAACACTTTATCTGATGTCTTATGCATTATACAAATGAAAAAAAGCTTTAATGCCATTAATTCAAACTTAAACTTATTACCCATGTATACAAGAAGTTATGCCATCATCTCTTAAATCATCTGATCTTAGATGAGCATAGAAAGTAAAGTATGAAAATGACCAGATATTTCATTAGATCGATGGCATTATCAAGTTAGCATTAGCATTCAAACTTAAACATTGCAGTACTTACATGTATACAAGAAGGGTGAAGCTTTAATGCCATCTAATCTAATATGCCCATGAAGGGTGATGCTTAAATGCCATCTGATCTCTTATTTCCATTAAAGAGGACACATACAGTATGAAAATGACCAGTTATTAGCACTAGCATTAGATCGGTAGCATTATCAAGTTAGCATTAGCATTCAAACTTATACTTACTGTACTTGCATGTATACAAGAAGGGTTAAGCTTTAATGCCATCTAATCTGATATTCCAATGAAGGGTTATGCTTTAATGCCATCTGATCTCTTATATCCATCATAGAGGACACGTACAGTATGAAAATATATGAAAATTAGATCGTTCCAGATATATGAAAATGCACTAGCATTAGATCGTTAGCATTAGCAAGTTAGCATTAGTATTCAAAGTTTAACATTGCTGTATTTGCATTTATAAAAGAAGGGTTATGCTTTAATGCCATCTGATCTCTTATATCCATCATAGAGGACACGTACAGTATGAAAATGACCAGATATTAGCACTAGCATTAGATCGCTAGGATTAGCAAGTTAGCATTAGCATTCAAGCTTAAACTTGCTGTACTTGCATGTATAGAAGAAGGGTTAAGCTTTAATGCCATCTAATATGATATTCCAAAGAAGGGTTATGCTTTAATGCCATCTGATCTCTTATATGCATCATAGAGGACAAGTACAGTATGAAAATGACCTGATATTAGCAATAGCATTAGATCGCTAGCATTAGCAAGTTAGCATTAGCATTCAAACTTTAACATTGCTGTATTTGCATATATACAAGAAGGGTGAAGCTTGAATGCCATCTAATCTAATAAGCCCATGAAGGGTTATGCTTTAATGCCATCTGATCTCTTATTTCCATTATAGAGGACACATGCAGTATGAAAATGACCAGATATTAGCATTAGCATTAGATCCCTAGCATTAGCAAGTTAGCATTAGCATTCAACCTTAAACATTGCAGTACTTGCATGTATACAAGAAGGGTTAAGCTTCAATGACATCTAATCTGATATTCCAATGAAGGGTTATGTTTTAATGCCATCTGATCTCTTATATGCATCATAGAGGACAAGTACAGTATGAAAATGACCTGATATTACCACAAGCATTAGATTGCTAGCATTAGCAAGTTAGCATTAGCATTCAAACTTTAATATTGCTGTATTTGCATATATACAAGAAGGGTGAAGCTTTCATGCAATCTAATCTAATATGCCAATGAAGGGGTATGTCTTTAATGCCATCTGATCTCTTATTTCCATTAAAGAGGACACGTACAGTATGAAAATGACCAGATATTAGCACTAGCATTAGATCGCTAGCAATAGCAAGTTAGCATTAGCATTCAAACTTAAACTTACTGTACTTGCATGTATACAAGAAGGGTTAAGCTTTAATGCCATCTAATCTGATATCCCCATGAAGGGTTATGCTTTAAAGCCATCTGATCTCTTATATCCATCATAGATGACACGTAAAGTATGAAAATGACCAGATATTAGCACTAGCATTAGATCGCTAGCATTATCAAGTAAGCATTAGCATTCAAACTTAAACATTGCAGTACTTACATGTATACAAGAAGGGTGAAGCTTTAATGCCATTTAATCTGATATCCCCATGAAGGGTTATGCTTTAAAGCCATCTGATCTCTTATATCCATCATAGATGACACGTAAAGTATGAAAATGACCAGTTATTAGCACTAGTATTAGATCGCTAGCATTATCAAGTTAGCATTAGCATTCAAACTTATACTTACTGTACTTGCATGTATACAAGAAGGGTTAAGCTTTAATGCCATCTAATCTGATATTCCAATGAAGGGTTATGCTTTAATGCCATCTGATATCTTATATCCATTATAGAGGACACGTACAGTATCAAAATGACCAAATATTAGCACTAGCATTAGATCGTTAGCATTAGCAAGTTAGCATTAGTATTCAAAGTTTAACATTGCTTAATTTGCATATATAATAGAAGGGTTATGCTTTAATGCCATCTGATCTCTTAAATCCATCATAGAGGACACGTACAGTATGAAAATGACCAGATATTAGCACTCGCATTAGATCGCTAGCATTAGCAAGTTAGCATTAGCATTCAAGCTTATACTTGCTGTACTTGCATGTATAGACGAAGGGTTAAGCTTTAATGCCATCTAATATGATATTCCAAAGAAGGGTTATGCTTTAATGCCATCTGATCTCTTATATGCATCATAGAGGAAAAGTACTGTATGAAAATGACCTGATATTAGCAATAGCATTAGATCGCTAGCATTAGCAAGTTAGCATTAGCATTCAAACTTTAACATTGCTGTATTTGCATATATAACAAAATTGAAGCTTTCATGCCATCTAATCTAATATGCCCATGAAGGGTTATGCTTTAATGCCATCTGATATCTTATTTCCATTATAGAGGACACATACAGTATGAAAATGACCAGATATTAGCACTAGCATTATATCGCTAGCATTAGCAAGTTAGCATTAGCATTCAAACTTAAACTTACTGTACTTGCATGTATAAAAGAAGGGTGAAGCTTTAATGCCATCTAATCTCATATTCCCATGAAGGGTTATGCTTAAATGCCATCTGATCTCTTATATCTATCATAGAGGACACATACAGTATGAAAATTACCAGTTATTAGCACTAGCATTAGATCGCTAGCATTATCAAGTTAGCATTAGCATTCAAACTTATACATACTGTACTTGCATGTATACAAGAAGGGTTAAGCTTTAATGCCATCTAATCTGATATTCCAAAGAAGGGTTATGCTTTAATGCCATCTGATCTCTTATATGCATCATAGAGGACAAGTACTGTATGAAAATGACCTGATATTAGCAATAGCATTAGATCGCTAGCATTAGCAAGTTAGCATTAGCATTCAAACTTTAACATTGCTGTATTTGCATATATACAAGAAGGGTGAAGCTTTAATGCCATCTAATCTAATATGCCCATGAAGGGTTATGCTTTAATGCCATCTGATATCTTATTTCCATTATAGAGGACACATACAGTATGAAAATGACCAGATATTAGCACTAGCATTATATCGCTAGCATTAGCAAGTTAGCATTAGCATTCAAGCTTATACTTGCTGTACTTGCATGTATAGACGAAGGGTTAAGCTTTAATGCCATCTAATATGATATTCCAAAGAAGGGTTATGCTTTAATGCCATCTGATCTCTTATATGCATCATAGAGGACAAGTACTGTATGAAAATGACCTGATATTAGCAATAGCATTAGATCGCTAGCATTAGCAAGTTAGCATTAGCATTCAAACTTTAACATTGCTGTATTTGCATATATACAAGAAGGGTGAAGCTTTAATGCCATCTAATCTAATATGCCCATGAAGGGTTATGCTTTAATGCCATCTGATATCTTATTTCCATTATAGAGGACACATACAGTATGAAAATGACCAGATATTAGCACTAGCATTATATCGCTAGCATTAGCAAGTTAGCATTAGCATTCAAACTTAAACTTAATGTACTTGCATGTATAAAAGAAGGGTGAAGCTTTAATGCCATCTAATCTCATATTCCCATGAAGGGTTATGCTTAAATGCCATCTGATCTCTTATATCTATCATAGAGGACACATACAGTATGAAAATTACCAGTTATTAGCACAAGCATTAGATCGCTAGCATTATCAAGTTAGCATTAGCATTCAAACTTATACTTACTGTACTTGCATGTATACAAGAAGGGTTAAGCTTTAATGCCATCTAATCTGATATTCCAATGAAGGGTTATGCTTTAATGCCATCTGATCTCTTAAATCCATCATAGAGGACACGTACAGTATGAAAATGACCAGATATTAGCACTAGCATTAGATCGTTAGCATTAGCAAGTTAGCATTAGTATTCAAAGTTTAACATTGCTGTATTTGCATATATAAAAGAAGGGTTATGCTTTAATGCCATCTGATCTCTTATGTCCATCATAGAGGACACGGACAGTATGAAAATGACCAGATATTAGCACTAGCATTAGATCGCTAGCATTAGCATGTTAGCATTAGCATTCAAGCTTAAACTTGCTGTACTTGCATGTATAGAAGAAGGGTTAAGCTTTAATGCCATCTAATATGATATTCCAAAGAAGGGTTATGCTTTAATGCAATCTGATCTCTTATATGCATCAAGGAGGACAAGTACAGTATGAAAATGACCTGATATTAGCAATAGCATTAGATCGCTAGCATTAGCAAGTTAGCATTAGCATTCAAACTTTAGCATTGCTGTATTTGCATATATACAAGAAGGGTGAAGCTTTAATGCCATCTAATCTAATATGCCCATGAAGGGTTATGCTTTAATGCCATCTGATATCTTATTTCCATTAAAGAGGACACATACAGTATGAAAATGACCAGATATTTGGACTAGCATTATATCTCTAGCATTAGCAAGTTAGCATTAGCATTCAAACTTAAACTTACTGTACTTGCATGTATACAAGAAGGGTGAAGCTTTAATGCCATCTAATCTGATATTCCCATGAAGGGTTATGCTTTAATGCCATCTGATCTCTTATATCCATCATAGAGGACACGTACAGTTTGAAAATGACCAGATATTAACACTAGCATTAGATCGCTAAAATTAGCAAGTTAGCATTAGCATTCAAGCTTAAACCTGCTGTACTTGCAAGTATACAAGAAGGTGAAGCTTTAATGCCATATAATCTAATATTCCCATTATGGGATATGCTTAAATGCCATCTGATCTCCTATTTCCATCATAAAGGACAAGTACAGTATGAAAATGACCAGATATTAGCACTAGCATTAGATCGCTAGTATTAGCAAGTTAGCATTAGCATTCAAACTTTAACATTGCTGTTTTTGCGTATATAAAGATGGGATAAGCTTTAATGCCATCTTACCTCATAATTCCATAAAAGGTGATGCTTTTATGCAATGTTATCTCTTATTTCCATTATAAGTTACACATACAGTTTGAAAATGACCAGAAATTAGCACTAGCATTAGATCGCTAGCATTAGCAAGTTAGCATTAGCATTCGACCTTTAACTTGCTGTACTTGCATGTATACAAGAAGGGTTAAGCTTTAATGCCATCTAATCTGATATTCCAATGAAGGGTTATGCTTAAATGTCATCTGTTCTCTTATATGCATCATCGAGGACAAGTACAGTATGAAAATGACCTGATATTAGCACTAGAATTAGATCGCTAGCATCAGCAAGTTAGCATTAGCATTCAAACTTTAACATTGCAGTATTTGTATATATACAAGAAGGGTTAAGCTTTAATGCCATCTAATCTAATATGCCTATGAAGGGTTATGCTTAAATACCATCTGATCTCTTATTTCCATTATAGAGGACAAGTACAGTATGAAAATGACCAGATATTAGAACTAGCATTAGATCGCTAGCATTAGCAAGTTAGCATTAGCATTCAAAATTAAACATTGCAGAACTTGCATGTATACAAGAAGGGTGAAGCTTTAATGCCATCTAATCTAATATGCCCATGAAGGGTTATGTTTTAATGCCATCTGATCTCTTATATGGATCATACAGGACAAGTACAGTATGAAAATGACCTGATATTAACACTAGTATTAGATCGCTAGCATTAGCAAGTTAGCATTAGCATTCAAACTTTAACATTGCTGTATTTGCATATATACAAGAAGGGTGAAGGTTTCATGGCATCTAATCTAATATGCCCATGAAGGGTTATGCTTTAATGCCATCTGATCTCTTATTTCCATTATAAAGGACACGTACAGTATGAAAATGACCAGATATTAGCACTAGCATTAGACTGCTAGCAATAGCAAGTTAGCATTAGCATTCAAACTTAAACTTACCGTACTTGCATGTATACAAGAAGAGTTAAGCTTTAATGCCATCTAATCTGATATTCCCATGAAGGGTTATGCTTTAAAGCCATATGATCTCTTATATCCATCATAGAGGACACGTAAAGTATGAAAATGACCAGATATTAGCACTAGAATTAGATCGTTAGCATTAGCAAATTAGCATTAGCATTCAAACTTTAACATTTTTGTATTTGCATTTATACAAGTAGCATTATGCTTTAATGCCATCTGATCTCTTATTTCCATCATACAGCACACGTACAGTATGAAAATGACCAGATATTAGCACTAGCATTAGATCGCTAGCATTAGCAAGTTAGCATTAGCTTTGAAACTTAAACTTGCTGTACTTGCATGTATAGAAGAAGGGTGAAGCTTTAATGCCATCTAATCTGATATTCCCATGAAGGGTTAAGCTTTAATGCCATCAAATCTGATATTCCCATGAAGGGTTATGCTTTAATGCCATCTGATCTCTTATATCCATCATAGACGACACGTACAGTATGAAAATGAACAGATATTAGCACTAGCATTAGATCGCTAGCATTATCAAGTTAGCATTAGCATTCAAACTTAAACATTGCAGAACTTGCATGTATACAAGAAGGGTGAAGCTTTAATGACATCTAATCTAAAATGCCCATGAAGGGTTATGCTTTAATGCCATCTGATGTCTTATTTCCATTATAGAGGACACGTACAGTATGAAAATGACCAGATATTAGCACTAGCATTAGATCGGTAGCAATAGCAAATTAGCATTAGCATTCAAACTTAAACTTACTGTACTTGCATGTATACAAGAAGGGTTATGCTTTAATGCCATCTAATTTGATATTCCCATGAAGGGTTATGCTTTAAAGCCATCTGATCTCTTATATCCATCATAGATGACACGTAAAGTATGAAAATGACCAGATATTAGCACTAGCATTAGATCGATAGCATTATCAAGTTAGCATTAGCATTCAAACTTAAACATTGCAGTACTTACATGTATACAAGAAGGGTGAAGCTTTAATGCCATCTAATCTAATATGCCCATGAAGGGTGATGCTTAAATGCCATCTGATCTCTTATTTCCATTAAAGAGGACACATACAGTATGAAAATGACCAGTTATTAGCACTAGCATTAGATCGGTAGCATTATCAAGTTAGCATTAGCATTCAAACTTATACTTACTGTACTTGCATGTATACAAGAAGGGTTAAGCTTTAATGCCATCTAATCTGATATTCCAATGAAGGGTTATGCTTTAATGCCATCTGATCTCTTATATCCATCATAGAGGACACGTACAGTATGAAAATGACCAGATATTAGCACTAGCATTAGATCGTTAGCATTAGCAAGTTAGCATTAGTATTCAAAGTTTAACATTGCTGTATTTGCATTTATAAAAGAAGGGTTATGCTTTAATGCCATCTGATCTCTTATATCCATCAAAGAGGACACGTACAGTATGAAAATGACCAGATATTAGCACTAGCATTAGATCGCTAGGATTAGCAAGTTAGCATTAGCATTCAAGCTTAAACTTGCTGTACTTGCATGTATAGAAGAAGGGTTAAGCTTTAATGCCATCTAATATGATATTCCAAAGAAGGGTTATGCTTTAATGCCATCTGATCTCTTATATGCATCATAGAGGACAAGTACAGTATGAAAATGACCTGATATTAGCAATAGCATTAGATCGCTAGCATTAGCAAGTTAGCATTAGCATTCAAACTTTAACATTGCTGTATTTGCATATATACAAGAAGGGTGAAGCTTTAATGCCATCTAATCTAATAAGCCCATGAAGGGTTATGCTTTAATGCCATCTGATCTCTTATTTCCATTATAGAGGACACATTCAGTATGAAAATGACCAGATATTAGCATTAGCATTAGATCCCTAGCATTTGCAAGTTAGCATTAGCATTCAACCTTAAACATTGCAGTACTTGCATGTATACAAGAAGGTTAAGCTTCAATGACATCTAATCTGATATTCCAATGAAGGGTTATGTTTTAATGCCATCTGATCTCTTATATGCATCATAGAGGACAAGTAAAGTATGAAAATGACCTGATATTACCACAAGCATTAGATTGCTAGCATTAGCAAGTTAGCATTAGCATTCAAACTTTAATATTGCTGTATTTGCATATATACAAGAAGGGTGAAGCTGTCATGCAATCTAATCTAATATGCCAATGAAGGGGTATGCTTTAATGCCATCTGATCTCTTATTTCCATTATAGAGGACACGTACAGTATGAAAATGACCAGATATTAGCACTAGCATTAGATCGCTAGCAATAGCAAGTTAGCATTAGCATTCAAACTTAAACTTACTGTACTTGCATGTATACAAGAAGGGTTAAGCTTTAATGCCATCTTATCTGATATTCCCATGAAGGGTTATGCTTTAAAGCCATCTGATCTCTTATATCCATCATAGATGACACGTAAAGTAAGAAAATGACCAGATATTAGCACTAGCATTAGATCGCTAGCATTAGCAAGTTAGCATTAGCATTCAAACTTAAACTTACTGTACTTGCATGTATACAAGAAGGGTTAAGCTTTAATGCCATCTAATCTGATATTCCAATGAAGCGTTATGCTTTAATGCCATCTGATCTCTTAAATCCATTATAGAGGACACATAAAATATGAAAATGAGCAGATATTAGCACTAGCATTAGATCGTTAGCATTAGCAGGTTAGCATTAGCATTCAAACTTTAACATTGCTGTTTTTGCGTATATAAAGAAGGGTTAAGCTTTAATGACATCTTACCTCATAATCCCATGAAAGGTGATGCTTTAATGCAATCAGATCTCTTATTTCCATTATAAATAACACATACAGTTTGAAAATGACCAGAAATTAGCAATAGCATTAGATCGCTAGCATTAGCAAGTTAGCATTAGCAATCAAACTTAAACTTGCTGTACTTGAATGTATACAAGAAGGGTGAAGCCTTAATGCCATCTAGTCTGATAATCCCATGAAGGGTTATGCTTGAATGCCATTTGATCTCTTATATCCATCATAGACGACACGTACAGTATGAAAATGACCAGATATTAGCACTAGCATTAGATCGCTAGCATTATCAAGTTAGTATTAGCATTCAAACTTAAACATTGCAGAATTTGCATGTATACAAGAAGGGTGAAGCTTTAATGCCATCTAATCTAATATGCCCATGAAGGGTTATGCTTTAATGCCATCTGATCTCTTACTTCCAATTTAGAGGACACATACAGTAGGAAAATGACCAGATATTAGCACTAGCATTAGATCGCTAGCATTAGCAAGTTAGCATTAGCATTCAACCTTAAACTTGCTGTACTTGCATGTATATAAGAAGGGTTAAGCTTTAATGACATCTAATCTGATATTCCAATGAAGGGTTATGTTTTAATGCCATCTGATCTCATATATGCATCATAGAGGAAAAGTACAGTATGAAAATGACCAGATATTAACACTAGCATTAGATCGCTAGCATTAGCATGTTAGCATTAGCATTCACACTTAAACATTGCTGTATTTGCATATATTCAAGAAGGGTGAAGATTTAATGGAATCTAATCTAATATGCCCATGAAGGGATATGCTTTAATGCAATCTGATCTCTTATTTCCATTATAAAGGACACGTACAGTATGAAAATGACCAGATATTAGCACTAGCATTAGATCGCTAGCAATAGCAAATAAGAATTAGCATTCAAACTTAAACTTACTGTACTTGCATGTATACAAGAAGGGTTAAGCTTTAAAGCCATCTAATCTGATATTCCCATTAAAAGTTATGCTTTAAAGCCATCTGATCTCTTATATCCATCATAGATGACACGTAAAGTATGAAAATGACCAGATATCAGCACTAGCATTAGATCGCTAGCATTATCAAGTTAGCATTAGCATTCAAACTTAAACATTGCAGTACTTGCATGTTTCCAAGAAGGGTGAAGCTTTAATGCCATCTGATCTATTATTTCCATTAAAGAGGACACATACAGTATGAAAATGACCAGATATTAGCACTAGCATTAGATCGCTAACATTATCAAGTTAGCTTTAGCATTCAAACTTATACTTACTGTACTTGCATGTATACAAGAAGGGTTAAGCTTTAATGCCATCTAATCTGATATTCCAATGAAGGGTTATGCTTTAATGCCATTTGATCTCTTATATCCATCATAGAGGACACGTACAGTATGAAAATGACCAGGTATTAGCACTAGCATTAAATCGTTAGCATTAGCAAGTTAGCATTAGCATTCAAACTTTAACATTGCTGTATTTGCATATATACAAGAAGGGTTATGCTTTAATGCCATCTGATCTCTTATATCCATCATAGAGGACACGTACAGTATGAAAATGACCAGATATTAGCACTAGCATTAGATCGCTAGCATTAGCAAGTTAGCATTAGCATTCAAACTTTAACATTGCTGTATTTGCATATATACAAGAAGGGGTGAAGCTTTTAATGCCATCTAATCTAATATGCCCATGAAGGGTTATGCTTTAATGCCATCTGATATCTTATTTCCATTATAGAGGACACATACAGTATGAAAATGACCAGATATTAGCACTAGCATTATATCGCTAGCATTAGCAAGTTAGCATTAGCATTCAAACTTAAACTTACTGTACTTGCATGTATACAAGAAGGGTGAAGCTTTAATGCCATCTAATCTGATATTCCCATGAAGGGTTATGCTTTAATGTCATCTGATCTCTTTTTCCATCATAGAGGACACGTACAGTTTGAAAATAACCAGATTTTAGCATTAGCATTAGATCGCCAGCATTAGCAAGTTAGCATTAGCATTCAAGCTTAAACTTGCTGTACTTGCAAGTATACAAGAAGGTGAAGCTTTAATGCCTTCTAATCTAATATGCCTATTATGAGATATGCTTTAATGCCATCTGATCTCTTATTTCCATAATAAAGGACACGTACAGTATGAAAATGACCAGATATTAGCACTAGCATTAGATCACTAGTATTAGCAAGTTAGCATTAGCATTCAAACCTTAACATTGCTGTTTTTGCGTATATAAAGAATGGTTAAGCTTTAATGCCATCTAACCTCATAATTCCATAAAAGGTGATGCTTTTATGCCATCTGATCTCTCATTTCCATTCTAAGTAACACATACGGTTAGAAAATGGCCAGAAATTAGCACTAGCATTAGATCGCTAGCATTAGCAAGTTAGCATTAGCATTCAACCTTTAACATTGCAGTATTTGTATATATACAAGAAGGGTGAAGCTTTAATGGAATCTAATCTAATATGCCCATGAAGGGTTATGCTTTAATGCCATCTGATCTCTTATTTCCATTATAGAGGACACGTACAGTATGAAAATGACCAGATATTAGCACTAGCATTAGATCACTAGCAATAGCAAGTTAGCATTAGCATTCAAACTTAAACTGACTGTACTTGCATGTATACAAGAAGGGTTAAGCTTTAATGCCATCTTATCTGATATTCCCATGAAGGGGAAAGCTTTAAAGCCATCTGATCTCTAATATCCATCATAGATGACACGTAAAGTATGAGAATGACCAGATATTAGCAATAGCATTAGATCGCTAGCATTATCAAGTTAGCATTAGCATTCAAACTTAAACATTGCAGTACTTGAATGTATAAAAGAAGGGTGAAGCATTAATGCCATCTAATCTGATATTCCAATGAAGGGTGATGCTTTAATGACATCTGATCTCTTATATCCATTATAGAGGACACATACAATAAGAAAATGACCAGATATTAGCACTTGCATTAGATCGCTAGCATTAGCAAGTTAGCATTAGCATTCAAACTTAAACTTGCTGTACTTGCATGTATACAAGAAGGGTTAAGCTTTAATGCCATCTAATCTGATATTCCAATGAAGGGTTATGCTTTAATGCCATCTGATCTCTTATATGCATCATAGAGGACAAGTCCAGTATGAAAATGACCTGATATTAGCACTAGCATTAGATCGCAAGCATTAGAAAGTTAGCTTTAGCATTCAAACTTCAACTTACTGTCCATGCATGTATACAAGAAGGGTGAAGCTTTAATGCCATCTAATCTGATATTTCCATGAAGGGTTATGCTTTCATGCCATCTGATCTCTTATATCCATCATAGAGGACATGTACAGTTTGAAAATGACCAGATATTAGCACTAGCATTAGATCGCTAGCGTTAGCAAGTTAGCATTAGCATTCAAGCTTAAACTAGCTGTACTTGCAAGTATACAAGAAGGTGAAGCTTTAATGCCATCAAATCTAATATGCCCATTATGGGATATGCTTTAATGCCATCTGATCTCTTATTTCCATCATAAAGGACACGTACAGTATGAAAATGACCAGATATTAGCACTAGCATTAGATCGCTAGTATAAGCAAGTTAGCATTAGCATTCAAACTTTAACATTTCTGTTTTTGCGTATATAAAGAAGGGTTAAACTTTAATGCCATCTAACCTCATAATTCCATGAAAGGTAATGCTTTTATGCCATCTGATCACTTATTTCCAATATAAGTAACACATACAGTTTGAAAATGTCCAGAAATTAGCACTAGCATTAGATCGCTAGCATTAGCAAGTTAGCATTAGCATTCAACCTTAAACTTGCTGTACTTGCATGTATACAAGAAGGGTAAAGCTTTTATGCCATCTAATCTGATATTCCAATGAAGGGTTATGCTTTAATGCCATCTGATCTCTTATATGCATCATAGAGGACAAGTACAGAAAGAAAATGACCTGATATTAGCACTAACATTAGATCGCAAGCATTAGCAAGTTAGCATTAGCATTCAAACTTTAACATTGCTGAATTTGCAAAAAACGAGAAGGGTGAAGCTTTAATGCCATCTAATCTAATATGCCCATGAACGGTTATGTTTTAATGCCATCTGATATCTTATTTCCATTATAGAGGACACGTACAGTATGAAAATGACCAGATATTAGCACTAGAATTAGATCGCTAGCATGAGCAAGTTAGCATTAGCATTCAAACTTTAGCATTGCAGTATTTGTATATATACAAGAAGAGTTAAGCTTTAATGCCATCTTATCTAATATGCCTATGAAGGGTAATGCTTTAATACCATCTGATCTCTTTTTTCCATTATAGAGGACACATACAGTATAGAAATGACCAGATATTAGCACTAGCATTAAACCGTTAGCATTAACAAGTTAGCATTAGCATTCAAACTTAAACTTACTGTACTTGCATGTATACAAGAAGGGTTAAGCTTTAAAGCCATCTAATCTGATATTCCCATTAAAAGTTATGCTTTAAAGCCATCTGATCTCTTATATCCATCATAGATGACACGTATAGTATGAAAATAACCAGATATTAGCACTAGCATTAGATCGTTAGCATTAGCAAGTTAGCATTAGCATTGAAACTTAAAATTGCTGTACTTGCATGTATTCAAGAATTGTTAAGCTTTAATGCCATCAAATCTGATATTCCCATGAAGTGTTATGCTTTAATGCCATCGGATCACTTATATCCATCATAGACGCCACGTACAGTATGAAAATAACCAGATATTGGCACTAGCATTAGATCGCTAGCATTAACAACTTAGCATTAGCATTCAAACTTAAACTTACGGCACTTGCAAGTATCCAAGAAGGTGAAGCTTTAATGCCATCTAATCTGATATTCCCATGAAGGGTTATGCTTTCATGCCATCTGATCTCTTACATCCATCATAGAGGACACGTACAGTATGAAAATAACCAGATATTAGCACTAGCATTAGATCGTTAGCATTAGCAAGTTAGCATTATCATTGAAACTTATACTTGCTATACTTGCATGTATACAAGAAGGGTTAAGCTTTAATGCCATCAAATCTGATATTCCCATGAAGGGTTATGCTTTAATGCCATCTGATCTCTTATATCCATCATAGAGGACAAATTACAGTTTGAAAATGACCAGATATTAGCACTAGCATTAGATTGCTTTCGCATTAGCTAGTTAGCATTAGCATTCAAGCTTAAACTTGCATTACCAAGTATACAAGAAAGGTGAAGCTTTAATGCCATCTAATCTGATATTCCCATGAAGGGATATGCTTTCATGCCATCTGATCTCTTATTTCCATCATTAAGGAAACATACAGTATGAAAATGATCAGATATTAGCACCAGCAGTAGATCGCTAGTATAAGCAAGTTAGCATTAGCATTCAAAATTTAACATTGCTGTTTTTGCGTATATAAAGAAGGGTTAAGCTTTAATGACATCTTACCTCATAATCAGATGAAAGGTGATGCTTTAATGCAATCTGATCTCTTATTTCCATTATAAATAACACATACAGTTTGAAAATGACCAGAAATTAGCACTAGCATTAAATCGCTAGCATTAGCAAGTTAGCATTAGCATTCAACCTTAAACTTGCTGTACTTGCATGTATACAAGAAGGGTTAAACTTAAATGGCATCTAATCTGATATTCCAATGAAGGGTTATGCTTAAATGCCATCTGATTTCTTATATGCATCAAAGAGGACAAGTTCAGTATGAAAATGACCAGATATTAGCACTAGCATTAGATCGCTAACATTAGCAAGTTAGCATTAGCATTCAAACTTAAACATTGCAGAACTTGCATGTATACAAGAAGGGTGAAGCTTTAATGCCATCTAATCTGAAATTCCCATGAAGGGTTATGCTTTAATGCCATCTGATCTCTTATATCCATCATAAAGGACACGTACAGTTTGAAAATGACCAGATATTAGCACTAGCATTAGATCGCTAACATTAGCAAGTTAGCATTAGCATTCAAGCTTAAACCTGCTGTACTTGCAACTATACAAGAAGGTGAAGCTTTAATGCCATCTAATCTAATATGCCCTTGAAGGGTTATGCTTTAATACCATCTGATCTCTTATTTCCATTATAGAGGACACATACAATATGAAAATGACAAGATATTAGCACTAGCATGAGATCGCTAGCATTAGCCAGTTAGCATTAGCATTCAAACTTAAACTTACAGTACTTGCATGTGTACAAGAAGGGTTAAGCTTTAATGCCTTCTAATCTGCTATTCCAATGAAGGGTTATGCTTTAGTGCCATCTGATCTCTTATATCCATCATAGAGGACACGTACAGTATGAAAATGACCAGATATTAGCACTAGCATTAGATCGTTACCTTCAGCAAGTTAGCATTAGCATTCAAACTTTAACATTGCTGTATTTGCATATATACAAGAAGGGTTATGCTTTAATGCCATCTGATCTCTTATATCCATCATAGAGGACATGTACAGTATGAAAATGACCAGATATTAGCACTAGCATTAGATCGCTAGCATTAGCAAGTTAGCATTAAAATTCCACCTTAAACTTGCTGTACTTGCATGTATACAAGAAGGGTTAAGCTTTAATGCCATCTAGTCTGATTTTCCAATGAAGGGTTATGCTTTAATGACATCTGATCTCTTATATGCATCATAGAGGACAAGTACAGTATGAAAATGACCTGATATTAGCACTAGCATTAGACCGTTAGTATTAGCATGTTAGCATTAGCATTCAAACTATAACATTGCTGTATTTGCATATATACAAGAAGGGTGAAGCTTTAATGCCATCTAATCTAATATGCCCATTAAGCGTTATGCTTTAATGCGATCTGATCTCTTATTTCCATGATAGAGGAAACATACAGTATGAAAATGACCAAATATTAGCACTAGCATAAGATCGTTAGCATTCGCAAGTTAGCATTAGCATTCAAACTTTAACAATCCTGTATTTGCATATATACAAGAAGGGTAATGCTTTAATGCCATCTGATCTCTTATATCCATCATAGAGGACACTTACAGTATGAAAATGACCAGATATTAGCACTAGCATTAGATCGCTAGCATTAGCAAGTTAGTATTAGCATTCAACCTTAAACTTGTTGTACTTGCATGTATACAAGAAGGGTGAAGCTTTCATGCCATCTAATCTGATATTCCAATGAAGGGTTATGCTTTAATGACATCTGATCTCTTATATGCATCATAAAGGACACTTACAGTAAGAAAATGACCTGATATTAGCAATATCATTAGATCGCTAGCAATAGCAAGTTAGCCTTAGCATTAAAACTATAACATTGCAGTATTTGCATATATACATGAAGGGTTATGCTTTAATGCCATCTGATCTCTTATTTCCATCATAGAGAACACATACAGTATGAAAATGACCTGAAATTAGCATTAGCATTAGATCGCTAGCATTAGCAAGTTAGCATTAGCATTCAAACTTAAATTTACTGTAGTTGCATGTATACAAGAAGGGTTCAGCTTTAAAGCCATCTTATCTGATATTCCCCTGAAGGGTTATGCTTTAATGCCATCTGATCTCTTATATCCATCATAGAGGACACGTACAGTCTGAAAATGACCAGTTATTAGCACTAGCATTAGATCGTTAGCATTCGCAAGTAAGCATTAGCATTCAAACTTTAACATTGTTGTATATGCATATATACAAGAAGGGTTAAGCTTTAATGCCATCTAATCTGATATTCCCATGAAAGGTTATGCTTTAATTCCATCTGATCTCTTATATCCAACATAGAGGACACGTACAGTATTAAAATGACCAGTTATTAGCACTAGCATTAGATCGTTAGCATTCGCAAGTAAGCATTAGCATTCAAACTTAAACATTGCAGAACTTGCATGTATACAAGAAGGGTGAAGCTTTAATGCCATCTAATCTAATATGCTCATGAAGGGTTATGCTTTAATGCCATCTGATCTCTTATATCCATCATAGAGGACAAGTACAGTATGAAAATGACCAGATATTAGCACTAGCATTAGATCGCTAGCATTACTAAGTTAGCATTAGCATTCAAACTTAAACATTGCAGAACTTGCATGTATACAAGAAGGGTGAAGCTTTAATGCCATCTAATCTAATATGCTCATGAAGGGTTATGCTTTAATGCCATCTGATCTCTTATATCCATCATAGAGGACACGTATAGTATGAAAATAACCAGATATTAGCACTAGCATTAGATCGTTAGCATTAGCAAGTTAGCATTAGCATTGAAACTTAAACTTGCTGTACTTGCATGTATACAAGAATTGTTAAGCTTTATTGCCATCAAATCTGATATTCCCATGAAGGGTTATGCTTTAATGCCATCGGATCACTTATATCCATCATAGACGCCACGTACAGTATGAAAATGACCAGATATTGGCACTCGAATTAGATCGGTAGCATTAACAACTTAGCATGAGCATTCAAACTTAAACTTACTGCACTTGCAACTATCCAAGAAGGTGAAGCTTTAATGCCATCTAATCTGATATTCCCATGAAGGGTTATGCTTTCATGCCATCTGATATCTTATATCCATAATAGAGGACACGTACAGTATGAAAATAACCAGATATTAGCACTAGCATTAGATTGTTAGCATTAGCAAGTTAGCATTAGCATTTAAACTTAAACTTGCTATACTTGCATGTATACAAGAAGGGTTAAGCTTTAATGCCATCAAATCTGATATTCCCATGACGGGTTATGCTTTAATGCAATCTGATCTCTTATATCCATCATAGAGGACACGTACAGTTTGAAAATGACCAGATATTAGCACTAGCATTAGATTGCTCGCCTTAGCAAGTTAGCATTAGCATTCAAGCTTAAACTTGCATTACTTGCAAGTATACAAGAAGGTGAAGCTTTAATGCCATCTAATCTGATATTCCCATGAAGGGATATGCTTTAATGCCATCTGATCTCTTATTTCCATCATAAAGGAAACATACAGTATGAAAATGACCAGATATTAGCACTAGCATTAGATCGCTAGTATAAGCAAGTTAGCATTAGCATTCAAACTTTAACATTGCTGTTTTTGCGAATATAAATAAGGGTTAAGCTTTAATGACATCTTACCTCATAATCACATGAAAGGTGATGCTTTAATGCCATCTGATCTCTTATTTCCATTATAAATAACACATACAGTTTGAAAATGACCAGAAATTAGCACTAGCATTAAATCGCTAGCATTAGCAAGTTAGCATTAGCATTCAACCTTAAACTTGCTGTACTTGCATGTATACAAGAAGGGTTAAACTTTAATGCCATCTAATCTGATATTCCAATGAAGGGTTATGCTTAAATGCCATCTGATCTCTTATATGGATCATAGAGGACAAGTACAGGATGAAAATGACCTGATATTAACACTAGTATTAGATCGCTAGCATTAGCAAGTTAGCATTAGCATTCAAACTTTAACATTGCTGTATTTGCATATATACAAGAAGGTTGAAGCTTTAATGGCATCTAATCTAATATGCCCATGTAGGGTTATGCTTTAATGCCATCTGATCTCTTATTTCCATTATAAAGGACACGTACAGTATGAAAATGACCAGATATTAGCACTAGCATTAGATCGTTAGCAATAGCAAGTTAGCATTAGCATTCAAACTTTAACATTTTTGTATTTGCATTTATACAAGAAGCGAAGCTTTGCTTTAATGCCATCTGATCTCTCTGATTTCCATCATAGAGGACACGTACAGTATGAAAATGATCAGATATTAGCACTAGCATTAGATCGCTAAGCATTAGCAAAGTTAGCATTAGCATTCAAACTTAAACTTGCTGTTCTTGCATGTATACAAGAAGGGTTAAGCTTTAATGCCATCAAATCTGATATTCCCATGAAGGGTTATGCTTTAATGCCATCTGATCTCTTATATCCATCATAGGCGACACGTACAGTATGAAAATGACCAGATATTAGCACTAGCATTAGATCGCTGGCATTATCAAGTTACATTAGCAATCAAACTTAAACATTGCAGAACTTGCATGTATACAAGAAGAATTGAAGCTTTAATGCCATCTATTCTAATATGCCCATGAAGGGTTATGCTTTAATGCCATCTGATCTCTTATTTCCATTATAGAGGACACGTACTGTATGAAAATGACCAGATATTAGCACTAGCATTAGATCGCTAGCAATAGCAAATTAGCATTAGCATTCAAACTTAAACTTTCTGTACTTGCATGTATACAAGAAGGGTTAAGCTTTAATGCCATCTAATCTGATATTCCCATTAAGGGTTATGCTTTAAAGCCATCTGATTTCTTATATCCATCAAAGATGACACGTAAAATATGAAAATGACCAGATATTAGCACAAGCATTAGATAGCTAGCATTATCAAGTTAGCATTAGCATTCAAACTTAAACATTGCTGTACTTACATGTATACAAGAAGGTGAAGCTTTAATGACATCTAATCTAATATTCCCATGAAGGGTTATGCTTTAATGCCATCTGATATCTTATTTCCATTATAGAGGACACATACAGTATGAAAATGACCAGATATTAGCACTAGCATTAGATTGCTAGCATTAGCAAGTTAGCTTTAGCATTCAAACTTAAACTTACTGTACTTGCATGTATACAAGAAGGGTGAAGCTTTAATGCCATCTAATCTGATATTCCCATGAAGGGTTATGCTTTCATGCCATCTGATCTCTTATATCCATCATAGAGGACACGTACAGTATGAAAATAACCAGATATTAGCACTAGCATTAGATCGTTAGCATTAGCAAGTTAGCATTAGCATTGAAACTTAAACTTGCTATACTTGCATGTATACAAGAAGGGTTAAGCTTTAATGCCATCAAATCTGATATTCCCATGAAGGGTTATGCTTTAATGCCATCTGATCTCTTATATCCATCATAGAGGACACATTACAGTTTGAAAATGACCAGATATTAGCACTAGCATTAGATTGCTAGCATTAGCAAGTTAGCATTAGCATTCAAACTTTAAACTTGCATTACTTGCAAGTATACAAGAAGGTGAAGCTTTAATGCCATCTAATCTGATATTCCAATGAAGGGTTATATGCTTTAATGCCATCTGATCTCTTATTTCCATCATAAAGGAAACATACAGTATGAAAATGACCAGATATTAGCACTAGCATTAGATCGCTAGTATAAGCAAGTTAGCATTAGCATTCAAACTTTAACATTGCTGTTTTTGCGTATATAAATAAGGGTTAAGCTTTAATGACATCTTACCTCATAATCACATGAAAGGTGATGCTTTAATGGCATCTGATCTCTTATTTCCATTATAAATAACACATACAGTTTGAAAATGACCAGAAATTAGCACTAGCATTAAATCGCTAGCATTAGCAAGTTAACATTAGCATTCAACCTTAAACTTGCTGTACTTGCATGTATACAAGAAGGGTTAAACTTTAATGGCATCTAATCTGATATTCCAATGAAGGGTTATGCTTAAATGCCATCTGATTTCTTATATGCCTCATAGAGGACAAGTACAGTATGAAAATGACCAGATATTAGCACTAGCATTAGATCGCTAGCATTACTAAGTTAGCATTAGCATTCAAACTTAAACATTGCAGAACTTGCATGTATACAAGAAGGGTGAAGCTTTAATGCCATCTAATCTAATATGCTCATGAAGGGTTATGCTTTAATGCCATCTGATCTCTTATATCCATCATAGAGGACACGTATAGTATGAAAATAACCAGATATTAGCACTAGCATTAGATCGTTAGCATTAGCAAGTTAGCATTAGCATTTAAACTTAAACTTGCTATACTTGCATGTATACAAGAAGGGTTAAGCTTTAATGCCATCAAATCTGATATTCCCATGACGGGTTATGCTTTAATGCCATCGGATCACTTATATCCAACATAGACGCCACGTACAGTATGAAAATGACCAGATATTGGCACTCGAATTAGATCGGTAGCATTAACAACTTAGCATGAGCATTCAAACTTAAACTTACTGCACTTGCAACTATCCAAGAAGGTGAAGCTTTAATGCCATCTAATCTGATATTCCCATGACGGGTTATGCTTTAATGCAATCTGATCTCTTATATCCATCATAGAGGACACGTACAGTTTGAAAATGACCAGATATTAGCACTAGCATTAGATTGCTAGTATTAGCAAGTTAGCATTAGCATTCAAACTTTAACATTGCTGTTTTTGCGTATATAAATAAGGGTTAAGCTTTAATGCCATCTAACCTGATAATCACATGAAAGGTGATGCTTTAATGCCATCTGATCTCTTATTTCCATTATAAATAACACATACAGTTTGAAAATGACCAGAAATTAGCACTAGCATTAAATCGCTAGCATTAGCAAGTTAGCATTAGCATTCAACCTTAAACTTGCTGTACTTGCATGTATACAAGAAGGGTTAAACTTTAATGGCATCTAATCTGATATTCCAATGAAGGGTTATGCTTAAATGCCATCTGATCTCTTATATGCATCATAGAGGACAAGTACAGTATGAAAATGACCTGATATTAACACTAGTATTAGATCGCTAGCATTAGCAAGTTAGCATTAGCATTCAAACTTTAACATTGCTGTATTTGCATATATACAAGAAGGGTGAAGCTTTACTGGCATCTAATCTAATATGCCCATGTAGGGTTATGCTTTAATGCCATCTGATCTCTTATTTCCATTATAAAGGACACGTACAGTATGAAAATGACCAGATATTAGCACTAGCATTAGATCGCTAGCAATAGCAAGTTAGCATTAGCATTCAAACTTAAACTTACTGTACTTGCATGTATACAAGAAGGGTTAAGCTTTAATGCCATCTAATCTGATATTCCCATGAAGGGTTATGCTTTAAAGCCAAGTGATCTCTTATATCCATCATAGAGGACACGTAAAGTATGAAAATGACCAGATATTAGCACTAGCATTAGATCGTTAGCAATAGCAAGTTAGCATTAGCATTCAAACTTTAACATTTTTGTATTTGCATTTATACAAGTAGCGTTATGCTTTAATGCCATCTGATCTCTTATTTGCATCATAGAGCACACGTACAGTATGAAAATGATCAGATATTAGCACTCGCATTAGATCGCAAGCATTAGCAAGTTAGCATTAGCATTCAAACTTAAACTTGCTGTTCTTGCATGTATACAAGAAGGGTTAAGCTTTAATGCCATCAAATCTGATATTCCCATGAAGGGTTATGCTTTAATGCCATCTGATCTCTTATATCCATCATAGACGACACGTACAGTATGAAAATGACCAGATATTAGCACTAGCATTAGATCGCTGGCATTATCAAGTTAGCATTAGCAATCAAACTTAAACATTGCAGAACTTGCATGTATACAAGAAGGGTGAAGCTTTAATGCCATCTATTCTAATATGCCCATGAAGGGTTATGCTTTAATGCCATCTGATCTCTTATTTCCATTATAGAGGACACGTACTGTATGAAAATGACCAGATATTAGCACTAGCATTAGATCGCTAGAAATAGCAAATTAGCATTAGCATTCAAACTTAAACTTTCTGTACTTGCATGTATACAAGAAGGGTTAAGCTTTAATGCCATCTAATCTGATATTCCCATGAAGGGTTATGCTTTAAAGCCATCTGATTTCTTATATCCATCAAAGATGACACGTAAAATATGAAAATGACCAGACATTAGCACAAGCATTAGATAGCTAGCATTATCAAGTTAGCATTAGCATTCAAACTTAAACATTGCAGTACTTACATGTATACAAGAAGGGTGAAGCTTTAATGACATCTATTCTAATATGCCCATGAAGGGTTATGCTTTAATGCCATCTGATATCTTATTTCCATTATAGAGGACACATACAGTATGAAAATGACCAGATATTAGCACTAGCATTATATCGCTAGCATTAGCAAGTTAGCTTTAGCATTCAAACTTAAATTACTGTACTTGCATGTATACAAGAAGGGTGAAGCTTTAATGCCATCTAATCTGATATTCCCATGAAGGGTTATGCTTTCATGCCATCTGATCTCTTATATCCATCATAGAGGACATGTACAGTATGAAAATAACCAGATATTAGCACTAGCATTAGATCGTTAGCATTAGCAAGTTAGCATTAGCATTGAAACTTAAACTTGCTATACTTGCATGTATACAAGAAGGGTTAAGCTTTAATGCCATCAAATCTGATATTCCCATGAAGGGTTATGCTTTAATGCCATCTGATCTCTTATATCCATCATAGAGGACACGTACAGTTTGAAAATGACCAGATATTAGCACTAGCATTAGATTGCTCGCCTTAGCAAGTTAGCATTAGCATTCAAGCTTAAACTTGCATTACTTGCAACTATACAAGAAGGTGAAGCTTTAATGCCATCTAATCTGATATTCCCATGAAGGGATATGCTTTAATGCCATCTGATCTCTTATTTCCATCATAAAGGAAACATACAGTATGAAAATGACAAGATGTTAGCACTAGCATTAGATCGCTAGTATAAGCAAGTTAACATTAGCATTCAACCTTAAACTTGCTGTACTTGCATGTATACAAGAAGGGTTAAACTTTAATGGCATCTAATCTGATATTCCAATGAAGGGTTATGCTTAAATGCCATCTGATTTCTTATATGCCTCATAGAGGACAAGTACAGTATGAAAATGACCAGATATTAGCACTAGCATTAGATCGCTAGCATTAGCAAGTTAGCATTAGCATTCAAACTTAAACATTGTAGAACTTGCATGTATACAAGAAGGGTTAAGCTTTAATGCCATCTAATCTAATATGCCCATGAAGGGTTATGCTTTAATGCCATCTGATCTCTTATATGGATCATAGAGGACAAGTACAGTATGAAAATGACCTGATATTAACACTAGTATTAGATCGCTAGCATTAGCAAGTTAACATTAGCATTCAAACTTTTACATTGCTGTATTTGCATATATACAAGAAGGGTGAAGCTTTAATGGCATCTAATCTAATATGCCCATGTAGGGTTATGCTTTAATGCCATCTGATCTCTAATTTCCATTATAAAGGACACGTACAATATGAAAATGACCAGATATAAGCACTAGCATTAGATCGCTAGCAATAGCAAGTTAGCATTAGCATTCAAACTTAAACTTACTGTACTTGCATGTATACAAGAAGGGTTAAGCTTTAATGCCATCTAATCTGATATTCCAATGAAGGGTAATGCTTTAAAGCCATGTGATCTCTTATATCCATCACAGAGGACACGTAAAGTATGAAAATGACCAGATATTAGCACTAGCATTAGATCGTTAGCATTAGCAAGTTAGCATTAGCATTCAAACTTTAACATTTTTGTATTTGCCATTTAATACAAGAAGGGTTATGCTTTAATGCCATCTGATCTCTCATTTCCATCATAGAGCACACGTACAGTATGAAAATGATCAGATATTAGCACTAGCATTAGATCTATAAGCATTAGCAAGTTAGCATTAGCATTCAAACTTAAACTTGCTGTACTTGCATGTATACAAGAAGGGTTAAATTTTAATGCCATCAAATCTGATATTCCCATGAAGGGTTATGCTTTAATGCCATCTGATCTCTTATATCCATCATAGACGACACGTACAGTATTAAAATGACCAGATATTAGCACTAGCATTAGATCGCTGGCATTATAAAGTTAGCATTAGCAATCAAACTTAAACATTGCAGAACTTGCATGTATACAAGAAGGGTGAAGCTTTAATGCCATCTATTCTAACATGCCCATGAAGGGTTATGCTTTAATGCCATCTGATCTCTTATTTCCATTATAGAGGACACGTACTGTATGAAAATGACCAGATATTAGCACTAGCATTAGATCGCTAGCAATAGCAAATTAGCCTTAGCATTCAAACTTAAACTTACTGAACTTGCATGTATACAAGATGGGTTAAGCTTTAATGCCATCTAATCTGATATTCCCATGAAGGGTTATGCTTTAAAGCCATCTGATTTCTTATATCCATCAAAGATGACACGTAAAATATGAAAATGACCAGATATTAGCACTAGCATTAGATAGCTAGCATTATCAAGTTAGCATTAGCATTCAAACTTAAACATTGCAGTACTTACATGTATACAAGAAGGGTGAAACTTTAATGCCAGCTATTATACTATGCCCATGAAGGGTTATGCTTTAATGCCATCTGATATCTTATTTCCATTATAGAGGACACATACAGTATGAAAATAACCAGATATTAGCACTAGCATTAGATCGTTAGCATTAGCAAGTTAGCATTAGAATTGAAACTTAAACTTGCTATACTTGCATGTATACAAGAAGGGTTAAGCTTTCATGCCATCAAATCTGATATTCCCATGAAGGGTTATGCTTTAATGCCATCTGATTTCTTATATCCATCATAGAGGACACGTACAGTTTGAAAATGACCAGATATTAGCACTAGCATTAGATTGCTCGCCTTAGCAAGTTAGCATGAGCATTCAAGCTTAAACTTGCATTACTTGCAAGTATACAAGAAGGTGAAGCTTTAATGCCATCTAATCTGATATTCCCATGAAGGTATATGCTTTAATGCCATCTGATCTCTTATTTCCATCATAAAGGAAACATACAGTATGAAAATGACCAGATATTAGCACTAGCATTAGATTGCTAGTATAAGCAAGTTAGCATTAGCATTCAAACTTTAACATTGCTGTTTTTGCGTATATAAAGAAGGGTTAAGCTTTAATGACATCTTACCTCATAATCACATGAAAGGTGATGCTTTAATGCCATCTGATCTCTTATTTCCATTATAAATAACACATACAGTTTGAAAATGACCAGAAATTAGCACTAGCATTAAATCGCTAGCATTAGTAAGTTAGCATTAGCATTCAACCTTAAACTTGCTGTACTTGCATGTATACAAGAAGGGTTAAGCTTTAATGCCATCTAATCTAATATGCCCATGAAGGGTTATGCTTTAATGCCATCTGATCTCTTATATGGATCATAGAGGACAAGTACAGTATGAAAATGACCTGATATTAACACTAGTATTAGATCGCTAGCATTAGCAAGTTAGCATTAGCATTCAAACTTTAACATTGCTGTATTTGCATATATACAAGAATGGTGAAGCTTTAATGGCATCTAATCTAATATGCCCATGTTGGGTTATGCTTTAATGCCATCTGATCTCTTATTTCCTTATAAAGGACACATACAGTATGAAAATGACCAGATATTAGCACTAGCATTAGATCGCTAGCAATAGCAAGTTAGCATTAGCATTCAAACTTAAACTTACTGTACTTGCATGTATACAAGAAGGGTTAAGCTTTAATGCCATCTAATATGATATTCCCATGAAGGGTTATGCTTTAAAGCCATCTGATCTCTTATATCCATCATAGAGGACATGTAAAGTATGAAAATGACCAGATATTAGCACTAGCATTAGATCGTTAGCATTAGCAAGTTAGCATTAGCATTCAAATTTTAACATTTTTGTATTTGCATTTATACAAGTAGCGTTATGCTTTAATTTCCATCTGATCTCTTATTTCCATCATAGAGCACACGTACAGTATGAAAATGACCAGATATTAGCACTAGCATTAGATCGCTAGCATTATCAAGTTAGCATTAGCATTCAAACTTACACTTACTGTACTTGCATGTATACAAGAAGGGTTAAGCTTTAATGCCATCTAATCTGATATTCCAATGAAGGGTTATGCTTTAATGCCATCTGATCTCTTATATCCATCATAGAGGACACGTACAGCATGAAAATGACCAGATATTAGCACTAGCATTAGATCGTTAGTATTAGCAAGTTAGCATTAGCATTCAAGCTTAAACTTGCTGTACTTGCATGTATAGAAGAAGGGTTAAGCTTTAATGCCATCTAAAATGATATTCCAAAGAAGGGTTATGCTTTAATGCCATCTGATCTCTTATATGCATCATAGAGGACAAGTACAGTATGAAAATGACCTGATATTACCACGAGCATTAGATCGCTAGCATTAGCAAGTTAGCATTAGCATTCAAACTTTAACATTGCTGTATTTGCATATATACAAGAAGGGTGAAGCTTTAATGCCATATAATCTTATATGCCCATGAAGGGTTATGCTTTAATGCCATCTGATATCTTATTTCCATTATAGAGGACACATACAGTATGAAAATGACCAGATATTAGCACTAGCATTATATTGCTAGCATTAGCAAATTAGCATTAGCATTCAAACTTAAAATTACTGTACTTGCATGTATACAAGAAGGGTGAAGCTTTAATGCCATCTAATCTGATATTCCCATGAAGGGTTATGCTTTAATGCCATCTGATCTCTTATATCCATCATAGAGGACACGTACAGTTTGAAAATGACCAGATATTAGCACTAGCATTAGATCGCTAACATTAGCAAGTTAGCATTAGCATTCAAGCTTAAACCTGCTGTACTTGCAAGTATACAAGAAGGTGAAGCTTTAATGCCATCTACTCAAATATGCCCATAATGGGATATGCTTAAATGCCATCTGATCTCTTATTTCCATCATAAAGGACACGTACAGTATGAAAATGACGAGATATTAGCACTAGCATTAGATCACTAGTATTAGCAAGTTAGCATTAGCATTCAAACTTTAACATTGCTGTTTTTGCGTATATATAAAGATGGGTTAAGCTTTAATGCCATCTAACCTCATAATTCCATAAAAGGTGATGCTTTTATGCCATCTGATCTCTTATTTCCATTATAAGTAACACATATAGTTTGAAAATGACCAGAAATTAGCACTAGCATTAGATCGCTAGTATTAGCAAGTTAGCATGAGCATTCAACCTTAAACTTGCTGTACTTGCATGTTTACAAGAAGGTTAAGCTTTAATGCCATCTAATCTGATATTCCAATGAAGGGTTATGCTTAAATGCCATCTGATCTCTTATATGCATCATCGAGGACAAGTACAGTATGAAAATGACCAGATATTAGCACTAGCATTAGATCGCTAGCATTAGCAAGTTAGCATTAGCATTCAAACTTAAACATTGCAGAACTTGCATGTATACAAGAAGGGTGAAGCTATAATGACATCTAATCTAATATGCCCATGTAGGGTTATGCTTTAATGCCATCTGATCTCTTATTTCCATTATAAAGGACACGTACAGTATGAAAATTGACCAGATATTAGCACTAGCATTAGATCGCTAGCAATAGCAAATTAGCATTAGCATTCAAACTTAAACTTGCTGTACTTGCATGTATACAAGAAGGGTTAAGCTTTAATGCCATCAAATCTGATATTCCCATGAAGGGTTATGCTTTAATGCCATCTGATCTCTTATTTCCATCATAGAGCACACGTACAGTATGAAAATGACCAGATATTAGCACTAGCATTAGATCGCTAGCATTAGCAAGTTAGCATTAGCTTTCAAACTTAAACTTGCTGTACTTGCATGTACACAAGAAGGGTTAAGCTTTAATGCAATCATATCTGATATTCCCATGAAGGGTTATGCTTTAATGCCATCTGATCTCTTATATCCATCATAGACGACACGTACAGTATGAAAATGACCAGATATTAGCACTAGCATTAGATCGCTAGCATTATCAAGTTAGCATTAGCATTCAAACTTAAACATTGCAGAACTTGCATGTATACAAGAAGGGTGAAGCTTTAATGCCATCTAATCTAATATGCCCATGAAGGGTTATGCTTTAATGCCATCTGATCTCTTATATCCATCATAGAGGACACGTACAGTATGAAAATGACCAGATATTAGCACTAGCATTAGATCGCTAGCAATAGCAAATTAGCATTAGCATTCAAACTTAAACTTACTGTACTTGCATGTATACAAGAAGCGTTAAGCTTTAATGCCATCTAATCTGATATTCCCATGAAGCGTTATGCTTTAAAGCCATCTGATCTCTTATATCCATCATAGATGACACGTAAAGTATGAAAATGACCAGATATTAGCACTAGCATTAGATCGCTAGCATTATCAAGTTAGCATTAGCATTCAAACTTAAACATTGCAGTACTTACATGTATACAAGAAGGGTGAAGCTTTAATGCCATCTAATCTAATATGCCCATGAAGTGTGATGCTTAAATGCCATCAGATCTCTTATTTCCATTAAAGAGGACACATATAGTATGAAAATGACTAGTTATTAGCACTAGCTTTAGATCGCTAGCATTATCAAGTTTGCATTAGCATGCAAACTTATACTTATTGTACTTGCATGTATACAAGAAGGGTTAAGCTTTAATGCCATATAATCCGATATTCCAATGAAGGGTTATGCTTTAATGCCATCTGATCTCTTATATCCATCATAGAGGACACGTACAGTATGAAAATGATCAGATATTAGCACTAGCATTAGATCGTTAGCATTAGCAAGTTAGCATTAGCATTCAACCTTAAACTTGCTGTACTTGCATGTATACAAGAAGGGTTAAGCTTTAATGCCATTTAATCTAATATGCCCATGAAGGGTTATGCTTTAATGCCATCTGATCTCTTATATGGATCATAGAGGACAAGTACAGTATGAAAATGACCTGATATTAACACTAGTATTAGATCGCTAGCATTAGCAAGTTAGCATTAGCATTCAAACTTTAACATTGCTGTATTTGCATATATACAAGAATGGTGAAGCTTTAATGGCATCTAATCTAATATGCCGATGTTGGGTTATGCTTTAATGCCATCTGATCTCTTATTTCCTTATAAAGGACACATACAGTATGAAAATGACCAGATATTAGCACTAGCATTAGATCGCTAGCAATAGCAAGTTAGCATTAGCATTCAAACTTAAACTTACTGTACTTGCATGTATACAAGAAGGGTTAAGCTTTAATGCCATCTAATATGATATTCCCATGAAGGGTTATGCTTTAAAGCCATCTGATCTCTTATATCCATCATAGAGGACATGTAAAGTATGAAAATGACCAGATATTAGCACTAGCATTAGATCGTTAGCATTAGCAAGTTAGCATTAGCATTCAAATTTTAACATTTTTGTATTTGCATTTATACAAGTAGCGTTATGCATTTAATTTCCATCTGATCTCTTTATTTCCATCATAGAGCACACAGGACACAGTACAGTATGAAAATGACCAGATATTCGCACTAGCATTAGATCGCTAGCATTATCAAGTTAGCATTAGCATTCAAACTTAAACTTACTGTACTTGCATGTATACAAGAAGGGTTAAGCTTTAATGCCATCTAATCTGATATTCCAATGAAGGGTTATGCTTTAATGCCATCTGATCTCTTATATCCATCATAGAGGACACGTACAGTATGAAAATGACCAGATATTAGCACTAGCATTAGATCGTTAGTATTAGCAAGTTAGCATTAGCATTCAAGCTTAAACTTGCTGTACTTGCATGTATAGAAGAAGGGTTAAGCTTTAATGCCATCTAAAATGATATTCCAAAGAAGGGTTATGCTTTAATGCCATCTGATCTCTTATATGCATCATAGAGGACAAGTACAGTATGAAAATGACCTGATATTACCACGAGCATTAGATCGCTAGCATTAGCAAGTTAGCATTAGCATTCAAACTTTAACATTGCTGTATTTGCATATATACAAGAAGGGTGAAGCTTTAATGCCATATAATCTTATATGCCCATGAAGGGTTATGCTTTAATGCCATCTGATATCTTATTTCCATTATAGAGGACACATACAGTATGAAAATGACCAGATATTAGCACTAGCATTATATTGCTAGCATTAGCAAATTAGCATTAGCATTCAAACTTAAAATTACTGTACTTGCATGTATACAAGAAGGGTGAAGCTTTAATGCCATCTAATCTGATATTCCCATGAAGGGTTATGCTTTAATGCCATCTGATCTCTTATATCCATCATAGAGGACACGTACAGTTTGAAAATGACCAGATATTAGCACTAGCATTAGATCGCTAACATTAGCAAGTTAGCATTAGCATTCAAGCTTAAACCTGCTGTACTTGCAAGTATACAAGAAGGTGAAGCTTTAATGCCATCTACTCAAATATGCCCATAATGGGATATGCTTAAATGCCATCTGATCTCTTATTTCCATCATAAAGGACACGTACAGTATGAAAATGACGAGATATTAGCACTAGCATTAGATCACTAGTATTAGCAAGTTAGCATTAGCATTCAAACTTTAACATTGCTGTTTTTGCGTATATAAAGATGGGTTAAGCTTTAATGCCATCTAACCTCATAATTCCATAAAAGGTGATGCTTTTATGCCATCTGATCTCTTATTTCCATTATAAGTAACACATATAGTTTGAAAATGACCAGAAATTAGCACTAGCATTAGATCGCTAGTATTAGCAAGTTAGCATGAGCATTCAACCTTTCACTTGCTGTACTTGCATGTTTACAAGAAGGGTTAAGCTTTAATGCCATCTAATCTGATATTCCAATGAAGGGTTATGCTTAAATGCCATCTGATCTCTTATATGCATCATCGAGGACAAGTACAGTATGAAAATGACCAGATATTAGCACTAGCATTAGATCGCTAGCATTAGCAAGTTAGCATTAGCATTCAAACTTAAACATTGCAGAACTTGCATGTATACAAGAAGGGTGAAGCTATAATGACATCTAATCTAATATGCCCATGTAGGGTTATGCTTTAATGCCATCTGATCTCTTATTTCCATTATAAAGGACACGTACAGTATGAAAATTGACCAGATATTAGCACTAGCATTAGATCGCTAGCAATAGCAAATTAGCATTAGCATTCAAACTTAAACTTGCTGTACTTGCATGTATACAAGAAGGGTTAAGCTTTAATGCCATCAAATCTGATATTCCCATGAAGGGTTATGCTTTAATGCCATCTGATCTCTTATTTCCATCATAGAGCACACGTACAGTATGAAAATGACCAGATATTAGCACTAGCATTAGATCGCTAGCATTAGCAAGTTAGCATTAGCTTTCAAACTTAAACTTGCTGTACTTGCATGTATACAAGAAGGGTTAAGCTTTAATGCAATCAAATCTGATATTCCCATGAAGGGTTATGCTTTAATGCCATCTGATCTCTTATATCCATCATAGACGACACGTACAGTATGAAAATGACCAGATATTAGCACTAGCATTAGATCGCTAGCATTATCAAGTTAGCATTAGCATTCAAACTTAAACATTGCAGAACTTGCATGTATACAAGAAGGGTGAAGCTTTAATGCCATCTAATCTAATATGCCCATGAAGGGTTATGCTTTAATGCCATCTGATCTCTTATATCCATCATAGAGGACACGTACAGTATGAAAATGACCAGATATTAGCACTAGCATTAGATCGCTAGCAATAGCAAATTAGCATTAGCATTCAAACTTAAACTTACTGTACTTGCATGTATACAAGAAGCGTTAAGCTTTAATGCCATCTAATCTGATATTCCCATGAAGCGTTATGCTTGAAAGCCATCTGATCTCTTATATCCATCATAGATGACACAAAAAAGTATGAAAATGACCAGATATTAGCACTAGCATTAGATCGCTAGCATTATCAAGTTAGCATTAGCATTCAAACTTAAACATTGCAGTACTTACATGTATACAAGAAGGGTGAAGCTTTAATGCCATCTAATCTAATATGCCCATGAAGAGTGATGCTTAAATGCCATCAGATCTCTTATTTCCATTAAAGAGGACACATATAGTATGAAAATGACTAGTTATTAGCACTAGCTTTAGATCGCTAGCATTATCAAGTTTGCATTAGCATGCAAACTTATACTTATTGTACTTGCATGTATACAAGAAGGGTTAAGCTTTAATGCCATATAATCCGATATTCCAATGAAGGGTTATGCTTTAATGCCATCTGATCTCTTATATCCATCATAGAGGACACGTACAGTATGAAAATGATCAGATATTAGCACTAGCATTAGATCGTTAGCATTAGCAAGTTAGCATTAGTATTCAAAGTATAACATTGCTGTATTTGCATATATACAAGAAGGGTTATGCTTTAATGCCATCTGATCTCTTATATCCATCATAGAGGACACGTACAGTATGAAAATGACCAGATATTAGCACTAGCAATAAATCGCTAGCATTAGCAAGTTAGCATTAGCATTCAGGCTTAAACTTGCTGTTCTTGCATGTATAGAAGAAGGGTTAAGCTTTAATGCCATCTAATATGATATTCCAAAGAAGGGTTATGCTTTAATGCCATCTGATCTCTTATATGCATCATAGAGGACAAGTACAGTCTGAAAATGACCTGATATTAGCACTAGCATTAGATCGCTAGCATTAGCAAGTTAGCATTAGCATTCAAACTTTCACATTGCTGTATTTGCATATATAAAAGAAGGGTGAAGCTTTAATGCCATCTAATCTAATATGCCCAAGAAGGGTTATGCTTTAATGCCATCTGATATCTTATTTCCATAATAGAGGACACATACAGTATGAAAATGACCTGATATTAGCACTAGCATTAGATCGCTAGCATTAGCAAGTTAGCATTAGCATTCAAACTTTAACATTGCTGTTTTTGCATATATAAAGTTGGGTTAAGCTTTAATGCCATCTAACCTCATAATTCCATAAAAGGTGATGCTTTTATGGCATCTGATCTCTTATTTCCATTATAAGTAACACAAACAGTTTGAAAATGTCCAGAAATTAGCACTAGCATTAGATCGCTAGAATTAGCAAGTTAGCATTAGCATTCAACCTTAAACTTGCTATACTTGCATGTATACAAGAAGGGTGAAGCTTTAATGGCATCTAATCTGATATTCCAATCAAGGGTTATGCTTAAATGCCATCTGATTTCTTATATCCATCATAGAGGACAAGTACAGTATGAAAATGACCAGATATTAGCACTAGCATTAGATCGCTAGCATTAGCAAGTTAGCATTAGCATTCAACCTTAAACTTGCTATACTTGCATGTATACAAGAAGGGTGAAGCTTTAATGCCATCTAATCTAATATGCCCATGAAGGGTTATGCTTTAATGCCATCTGATCTCTTATATCCATCATAGAGGACACGTATAGTATGAAAATAACCAGTTATTAGCACTAGCATTAGATCTTTAGCATTAGCAAGTTAGCATTAGCATTGAAACATTAACTTGCTGTACTTGCATGTATACAAGAATTGTTAAGCTTTAATGCCATCAAATCTGATATTCCCATGAAGGGTTATTCTTTAATGCCATCTGATCACTTATATCCATCATAGACGACACGTACAGTATGAAAATGACCAGATATTGGCACTAGCATTGATAATAGCCTTAGCATTAGCATTCAAAATTAAACTTACTGCACTTGCAAGTATCCAAGAAGGTGAAGCTTTAATGCCATCTAATCTGATATTCCCATTAAGGGTTATGCTTTAATGCCATCTGATCCTTATATCCATCATAGAGGCACAGTTTGAAAATGACCAGATATTAGCACTAGCATTATATTGCTCGCCTTAGCAAGTTAGCATTAGCATTCAAGCTTAAACTTGCATTACTTGCAAGTATACAAGAAGGTGAAGCTTTAATGCCATCTGATCTCTTATTTCCATCATAAAGGAAACATACAGTATGAAAATGACCAGATATTAGCACTAGCATTAGATCGCTAGTATAAGCAAGTTAGCATTAGCATTCAAACTTTAACATTGCTGTTTTTGCGTATATAAAGAAGGGTTAAGCTTTAATGACATCTTACCTCATAATCACATGAAAGGTGATGCTTTAATGCCATCTGATCTTTTATTTCCATTATAAATAACACATACAGTTTGAAAATGACCAGAAATTAGCACTAGCATTAAATCGCTAGCATTAGCAAGTTAGCATTAGCATTCAACCTTAAACTTGCTGTACTTGCATGTATACAAGAAGGGTTAAACTTTAATGGCATCTAATCTGATATTCCAATGAAGGGTTATGCTTAAATGCCATCTGATTTCTTATATGCATCATAGAGGACAAGTACAGTATGAAAATGACCAGATATTAGCACTAGCATTAGATCGCTAGCATTATCAAGTTACCATTAGCATTCAAACTTAAACACAGTAGAACTTGCATGTATACAAGAATGGTTAAGCTTTAATGCCATCTAATCTAATAAGCCCATGAAGGGTTATGCTTTAATGCCATCTGATCTCTTATTTCCATTATAGAGGACACATACAGTATGAAAATGACCAGATATAAGCACTAGCATTAGATCGCTAGCATTAGCAAGTTAGCATTAGCATTCAACCTTAAACTTGCTGTACTTGCATGTATACAAGAAAGGTTAAGCTTTAATGCCATCTAATCTGATATTCCAATGAAGGGTTATGTTTTAATGCCATCTGATCTCTTATATGGATCATAGAGGACAAGTACAGTATGAAAATGACCTGATATTAACACTAGTATTAGATCGCTAGCATTATCAAGTTAGCATTAGCATTCAAACTTTAACATTGCTGTATTTGTATATATACAAGAAGGGTGAAGCTTTAATGGAATCTAATCTAATATGCCCATGTAGGGTTATGCTTTAATGCCATCTGATCTCTTATTTCCATTATAAAGGAAACGTACAGTAGGAAAATGACCAGATATTAGCACTAGCATTAGATCGCTAGCAATAGCAAGTTAGCATTAGCATTCAAACTTAAACTTACTGTACTTGCATGTATACAAGAAGGGTTAAGCTTTAATGCCATCTAATATGATATTACCATGAAGGGTTATGCTTCAAAGCCATCTGATCTCTTATACCCATCATAGATAACACGTAAAGTATGAAAATGACCAGATATTAGCACTAGCATTAGATCGCTAGCATAATCAAGTTAGCATTAGCATTCAAACTTCAACATTGCAGTACTAACATGTATACAAGAAGGGTTAAGCTTTAATGCCATCTAATCTGATATTCCCATGAAGGGTTATGCTTAAATGCCATCTGATCTCTTATTTCCATTAAAGAGTACACAGACAGTATGAAAATGACCAGTTATTAGCACTAGCATTAGATCGCTAGCATTATCAAGTTAGCATTAGCATTCAAACTTATACTTACTGTACTTGCATGTATACAAGAAGGGTTAAGCTTTAATGCCATCTAATCTGATATTCCAATGAAGGGTTATGCTTTATTGCCATCTGATCTCTTATATCCATCATTGAGGACACGTACAGTATGAAAATGACCAGATATTAGCACTAGCATTAGATCGTTAGCATTAGCAAGTTAGCATTAGCATTCAAGCTTAAATTTGCTGTACTTGCATGTATAGAAGAAGGGTTATGCTTTAATGCCATCTAATATGATATTCCAAAGAAGGGTTATGCTTTAATGCCATCTGATCTCTTATATGCATCATAGAGGACAAGTACAGTATGAAAATGACCTGATATTAGAACTAGCATTAGATCGCTTGCATTAGCAAGTTAGCATTAGCATTCAAACTTTAACATTGCTGTATTTGCATATATACAAGAAGGGTGAAGCTTTAATGCCATCTAATCTAATATGCCCATGAAGGGTTATGCTTTAATGCCATCTGATATCTTATTTCCATTATAGAGGACACATACAGTATGAAAATGACCAGATATTAGCACTAGCATTATATCGCTAGCATTAGCAAGTTAGCATTAGCATTCAAACTTAAACTTACTGTACTTGCATGTATGCAAGAAGGGTAAAGCTTTAATGCCATCTAATCTGATATTCCCATGAAGGGTTATGCTTTAATGCAATCTGATCTCTTATATCCATCATAGAGGACACGTAAAGTATGAAAATGACCAGATATTAGCATTAGCATTAGATCCCTAGCATTAGCAAGTTAGCATTAGCATTCAAACTTTAACATTGCTGTTTTTGCATATATAAAGTTGGGTTAAGCTTTAATGCCATCTAACCTCATAATTCCATAAAAGGTGATGCTTTTATGCCATCTGATCTCTTATTTCCATTATAAGTAACACAAACAGTTTGAAAATGACCAGAAATTAGCACTAGCATTAGATCGCTAGCATTAGCAAGTTAGCATTAGCATTCAACCTTAAACTTGCTATACTTGCATGTATACAAGAAGGGTGAAGCTTTAATGGCATCTAATCTGATATGCCCATGAAGGGTTATGCTTTAATGCCATCTGATCTCTTATATCCATCATAGAGGACAAGTACAGTATGAAAATGACCAGATATTAGCACTAGCATTAGATCGCTAGCATTATCAAGTTAGCATTAGCATTCAAACTTAAACATTGCAGAACTTGCATGTATACAAGAAGGGTGAAGCTTTAATGCCATCTAATCTAATATGCCCATGAAGGGTTATGCTTTAATGCCATCTGATCTCTTATATCCATCATAAAGGACACGATAGTATGAAAATAACCAGTTATTAGCACTAGCATTAAATCTTTAGCATTAGCAAGTTAGCATTAGCATTGAAACATTAACTTGCTGTACTTGCATGTATACAAGAATTGTTAAGCTTTAATGCCATCAAATCTGATATTCCCATGAAGGGTTATTCTTTAATGCCATCTGATCACTTATATCCATCAAAGACGACACCGTACAGTATGAAAAATGACCAGATATTGGCACTAGCATTCGATCGCTAGCATTAACAACTTAGCATTAGCATTCAAAATTAAACTTACTGCACTTGCAAGTATCCAAGAAGGTGAAGCTTTAATGCCATCTAATCTGATATTCCCATTCAGGGTTATGCTTTAATGCCATCTGATCACTTATATCCATCATAGAGGACACGTACAGTTTGAAAATGACCAGATATTAGCACTAGCATTATATTGCTCGCCTAAGCAAGTTAGCATTAGCATTCAAGCTTAAACTTGCATTATTTGCAAGTATACAAGAAGGTGAAGCTTTAATGCCATCTAATCTGATATCCCCAAGAAGGGATATGCTTTAATGCCTTCTGATCTCTTATTTCCATCATAAAGGAAACATACAGTATGAAAATGACCAGATATTAGCACTAGCATTAGATCGCTAGTATATCCAAGTTAGCATTAGCATTCAAACTTTAACATTGCTGTTTTTGCGTATATAAAGAAGGGTTAAGCTTTAATGACATCTTACCTCATAATCACATGAAAGGTGATGCTTTAATGCCATCTGATCTTTTATTTCCATTATAAATAACACATACAGTTTGAAAATGACCAGAAATTAGCACTAGCATTAAATCGCAAGCATTATCAAGTTAGCATTAGCATTCAACCTTAAACTTGCTGTACTTGCATGTATACAAGAAGGCTTAAACTTTAATGGCATCTATTCTGATATTCCAATGAAGGGTTATGCTAAAATGCCATCTGATTTCTTATATGCATCATAGAGGACAAGTACAGTATGAAAATGACCAGATATTAGCACTAGCATTAGATCGCTAGCATTATCAAGTTACCATTAGCATTCAAACTTAAACACAGTAGAACTTGCATGTATACAAGAAGGGTTAAGCTTTAATGCCATCTAATCTAATAAGCCCATGAAGGGTTATGCTTTAATGCCATCTGATCTCTTATTTCCATTATAGAGGACACATACAGTATGAAAATGACCAGATATAAGCACTAGCATTAGATCGCTAGCATTAGCATTAGCATTCAAGCATTAGCATTCAAGAAAAACTTAAACTTGATATTCCTGTTTTTAATGCCATCTTGCATGTATACAATGAAGGGTTATGTTTTAATGCCATCTGCTTTGAAAATGACCTGATATTAACACTAGTATTAGATCTAGCATTATCAAGTTAGCATTAGCATTCAAACTTTAACATTGCTGTATTTGTATATATACAAGAAGGGTTAAGCTTTTAATGGAATCTAATCTAATATGCCCATTAGGGTTATGCTTTAATGCCATCTGACTTATTTCCCATACAGTATAGGAAAATGACCAGATATTAGCACTAGCATTAGATCGCTAGCAATAGCAAGTGAGCATTAGCATTCAAACTTAAACTTGCTATACTTGCATGTATACAAGAAGGGTGAAGCTTTAATGCCATCTAATCTAATATGCCCATGAAGGGTTATGCTTTAATGCCATCTGATCTCTTATATCCATCATAGAGGACACGTATAGTATGAAAATAACCAGTTATTAGCACTAGCATTAGATCTTTAGCATTAGCAAGTTAGCATTAGCATTGAAACATTAACTTGCTGTACTTGCATGTATACAAGAATTGTTAAGCTTTAATGCCATCAAATCTGATATTCCCATGAAGGGTTATTCTTTAATGCCATCTGATCACTTATATCCATCATAGACGACACGTACAGTATGAAAATGACCAGATATTGGCACTAGCATTCGATCGCTAGCATTAACAACTTAGCATTAGCATTCAAAATTAAACTTACTGCACTTGCAAGTATCCAAGAAGGTGAAGCTTTAATGCCATCTAATCTGATATTCCCATTAAGGGTTATGCTTTAATGCCATCTGATCACTTATATCCATCATAGAGGACACGTACAGTTTGAAAATGACCAGATATTAGCACTAGCATTATATTGCTCGCCTTAGCAAGTTAGCATTAGCATTCAAGCTTAAACTTGCATTACTTGCAAGTATACAAGAAGGTGAAGCTTTAATGCCATCTGATCTCTTATTTCCATCATAAAGGAAACATACAGTATGAAAATGACCAGATATTAGCACTAGCATTAGATCGCTAGTATAAGCAAGTTAGCATTAGCATTCAAACTTTAACATTGCTGTTTTTGCGTATATAAAGAAGGGTTAAGCTTTAATGACATCTTACCTCATAATAATCACATGAAAGGTGATGCTTTTAATGCCATCTGATCTTTTATTTCCATTATAAATAACACATACAGTTTGAAAATGACCAGAAATTAGCACTAGCATTAAATCGCTAGCATTAGCAAGTTAGCATTAGCATTCAACCTTAAACTTGCTGTACTTGCATGTATACAAGAAGGGTTAAACTTTAATGGCATCTAATCTGATATTCCAATGAAGGGTTATGCTTAAATGCCATCTGATTTCTTATATGCATCATAGAGGACAAGTACAGTATGAAAAATGACCAGATATTAGCACTAGCATTAGATCGCTAGCATTATCAAGTTACCATTAGCATTCAAACTTAAACACAGTAGAACTTGCATGTATACAAGAATGGTTAAGCTTTAATGCCATCTAATCTAATAAGCCCATGAAGGGTTATGCTTTAATGCCATCTGATCTCTTATTTCCATTATAGAGGACACATACAGTATGAAAATGACCAGATATAAGCACTAGCATTAGATCGCTAGCATTAGCAAGTTAGCATTAGCATTCAACCTTAAACTTGCTGTACTTGCATGTATACAAGAAAGGTTAAGCTTTAATGCCATCTAATCTGATATTCCAATGAAGGGTTATGTTTTAATGCCATCTGATCTCTTATATGGATCATAGAGGACAAGTACAGTATGAAAATGACCTGATATTAACACTAGTATTAGATCGCTAGCATTATCAAGTTAGCATTAGCATTCAAACTTTAACATTGCTGTATTTGTATATATACAAGAAGGGTGCTTTTTAATGGAATCTAATCTAATATGCCCATGTAGGGTTATGCTTTAATGCCATCTGATCTCTTATTTCCATTGTAAAGGAAACGTACAGTAGGAAAATGACCAGATATTAGCACTAGCATTAGATCGCTAGCAATAGCAAGTTAGCATTAGCATTCAAACTTAAACTTACTGTACTTGCATGTATACAAGAAGGGTTAAGCTTTAATGCCATCTAATATGATATTACCATGAAGGGTTATGCTTTAAAGCCATCTGATCTCTTATATCCATCATAGATAACACGTAAAGTATGAAAATGACCAGATATTAGCACTAGCATTAGATCGCTAGCATAATCAAGTTAGCATTAGCATTCAAACTTCAACATTGCAGTACTTACATGTATACAAGAAGGGTGAAGCTTTAATGCCATCTAATCTGATATTCCCATGAAGGGTTATGCTTAAATGCCATCTGATCTCTTATTTCCATTAAAGAGGACACAGACAGTATGAAAATGACCAGTTATTAGCACTAGCATTAGATCGCTAGCATTATCAAGTTAGCATTAGCATTCAAACTTATACTTACTGTACTTGCATGTATACAAGAAGGGTTAAGCTTTAATGCCATCTAATCTGATATTCCAATGAAGGGTTATGCTTTATTGCCATCTGATCTCTTATATCCATCATTGAGGACACGTACAGTATGAAAATGACCAGATATTAGCACTAGCATTAGATCGTTAGCATTAGCAAGTTAGCATTAGCATTCAAGCTTAAACTTGCTGTACTTGCATGTATAGAAGAAGGGTTATGCTTTAATGCCATCTAATATGATATTCCAAAGAAGGGTTATGCTTTAATGCCATCTGATCTCTTATATGCATCATAGAGGACAAGTACAGTATGAAAATGACCTGATATTAGCACTAGCATTAGATCGCTTGCATTAGCAAGTTAGCATTAGCATTCAAACTTTAACATTGCTGTATTTGCATATATACAAGAAGGGTGAAGCTTTAATGCCATCTAATCTAATATGCCCATGAAGGGTTATGCTTTAATGCCATCTGATATCTTATTTCCATTATAGAGGACACATACAGTATGAAAATGACCAGATATTAGCACTAGCATTATATCGCTAACATTAGCAAGTTAGCATTAGCATTCAAACTTAAACTTACTGTACTTGCATGTATGCAAGAAGGGTAAAGCTTTAATGCCATCTAATCTGATATTCCCATGAAGGGTTATGCTTTAATGCAATCTGATCTCTTATATCCATCATAGAGGACACGTAAAGTATGAAAATGACCAGATATTAGCATTAGCATTAGATCCCTAGCATTAGCAAGTTAGCATTAGCATTCAAACTTTAACATTGCTGTTTTTGCATATATAAAGTTGGGTTAAGCTTTAATGCCATCTAACCTCATAATTCCATAAAAGGTGATGCTTTTATGCCATCTGATCTCTTATTTCCATTATAAGTAACACAAACAGTTTGAAAATGACCAGAAATTAGCACTAGCATTAGATCGCTAGCATTAGCAAGTTAGCATTAGCATTCAACCTTAAACTTGCTATACTTGCATGTATACAAGAAGGGTGAAGCTTTAATGGCATCTAATCTGATATGCCCATGAAGGGTTATGCTTTAATGCCATCTGATCTCTTATATCCATCATAGAGGACAAGTACAGTATGAAAATGACCAGATATTAGCACTAGCATTAGATCGCTAGCATTATCAAGTTAGCATTAGCATTCAAACTTAAACATTGCAGAACTTGCATGTATACAAGAAGGGTGAAGCTTTAATGCCATCTAATCTAATATGCCCATGAAGGGTTATGCTTTAATGCCATCTGATCTCTTATATCCATCATAGAGGACACGTATAGTATGAAAATAACCAGTTATTAGCACTAGCATTAAATCTTTAGCATTAGCAAGTTAGCATTAGCATTGAAACATTAACTTGCTGTACTTGCATGTATACAAGAATTGTTAAGCTTTAATGCCATCAAATCTGATATTCCCATGAAGGGTTATTCTTTAATGCCATCTGATCACTTATATCCATCAAAGACGACACGTACAGTATGAAAATGACCAGATATTGGCACTAGCATTCGATCGCTAGCATTAACAACTTAGCATTAGCATTCAAAATTAAACTTACTGCACTTGCAAGTATCCAAGAAGGTGAAGCTTTAATGCCATCTAATCTGATATTCCCATTCAGGGTTATGCTTTAATGCCATCTGATCACTTATATCCATCATAGAGGACACGTACAGTTTGAAAATGACCAGATATTAGCACTAGCATTATATTGCTCGCCTAAGCAAGTTAGCATTAGCATTCAAGCTTAAACTTGCATTACTTGCAAGTATACAAGAAGGTGAAGCTTTAATGCCATCTAATCTGATATCCCCATGAAGGGATATGCTTTAATGCCTTCTGATCTCTTATTTCCATCATAAAGGAAACATACAGTATGAAAATGACCAGATATTAGCACTAGCATTAGATCGCTAGTATATCCAAGTTAGCATTAGCATTCAAACTTTAACATTGCTGTTTTTGCGTATATAAAGAAGGGTTAAGCTTTAATGACATCTTACCTCATAATCACATGAAAGGTGATGCTTTAATGCCATCTGATCTTTTATTTCCATTATAAATAACACATACAGTTTGAAAATGACCAGAAATTAGCACTAGCATTAAATCGCAAGCATTATCAAGTTAGCATTAGCATTCAACCTTAAACTTGCTGTACTTGCATGTATACAAGAAGGCTTAAACTTTAATGGCATCTATTCTGATATTCCAATGAAGGGTTATGCTAAAATGCCATCTGATTTCTTATATGCATCATAGAGGACAAGTACAGTATGAAAATGACCAGATATTAGCACTAGCATTAGATCGCTAGCATTATCAAGTTACCATTAGCATTCAAACTTAAACACAGTAGAACTTGCATGTATACAAGAAGGGTTAAGCTTTAATGCCATCTAATCTAATAAGCCCATGAAGGGTTATGCTTTAATGCCATCTGATCTCTTATTTCCATTATAGAGGACACATACAGTATGAAAATGACCAGATATAAGCACTAGCATTAGATCGCTAGCATTAGCAAGTTAGCATTCGCATTCAAACTTAAACTTACTGTACTTGCATGTATGCAAGAAGGGTAAAGCTTTAATGCCATCTAATCTGATATTCCCATGAAGGGTTATGCTTTAATGCAATCTGATCTCTTATATCCATCATAGAGGACACGACAGTATGAAAATGACCAGATATTAGCATTAGCATTAGATCCCTAGCATTAGCAAGTTAGCATTAGCATTCAAACTTTAACATTGCTGTTTTTGCATATATAAAGAAGGGTTAAGCTTTAATGCCATCTAACATCATAATTCCATAAAAGGTTAAGCTTTCATGCCATCTAATCTGATATTCCAATGAAGGGTTATGTTTTAATGCCATCTGATCTCTTATATGGATCATAGAGGACAAGTACAGTATGAAAATGACCTGATATTAGCACTAGCATTATATCGCTAGCATTAGAAAATTAGCATTAGCATTCAAACTTAAACTTACTGTACATGCATGTATACAAGAAGGGTGTAGCTTTAATGCCATCTAATCTAATATGCCTATGAAGGGTTATGCTTTAATGCCATCTGATATCTTATTTCCATTATAGAGGACACATACAGTATGAAAATGACCAGAAATTAGCACTAGCATTATATCGCTAGCATTAGAAAGTTAGCATTAGCATTCAAACTTAAACTTACTGTACATGCATGTATACAAGAAGGGTGTAGCTTTAATGCCATCTAATCTGATATTCCCATGAAGGGTTATGCTTTAATGCCATCTGATCTCTTATATCCATCATAGAGGACACGTACAGTATGAAAATGACCAGATATTAGCACTAGCATTAGATCGCTAGAATTAGCAAGTTAGCATTAGCATTCAAACTTAAACATTGCAGAACTTGCATTTATACAATAAGATTGAAGCTTTAATGCCATCTAATCTAATATGCCCATGAAGGGTTATGCTTTAATGCCATCTGATCTCTTATTTCCATTATAGAGGACACATACAGTAAGAAAATGACCAGATATTAGCACTAGCATTCGATCGCTAGCATTAGCAAGTTAGCATTAGCATTCAACCTTAAACTTTCTGTACTTCCAGGTATACAAGAAGGGTTAAGCTTTAATGCCATCTAATCTGATATTCCCATGAAGGGTTATGCTTTAATGCCATCTGATCTCTTATATCCATCATAGAGGACACGTACAGTATGAAAATGACCAGATATTAGCACTAGCATTAGATCGTTAGCATTAGCAAGTTAGCATGAGCATTCAAACTTTAACATTTTTGTATTTGCATTTATACAAGTAGCGTTATGCTTTAATGCCATCTGATCTCTTATTTCCATCATAGAGCACACGTACAGTATGAAAATGACCAGATATTAGCACTAGCATTAGATCGCTAGCATTAGCAAGATAGCATTAGCATTCAAACTTAAACTTGCTGTACTTGCATGTATACAAGAAGGGTAAAGCTTTAATGCCATCAAATCTGATATTCCCATGAAGGGTTATGCTTTAATGCCATCTGATCTCTTAAATCCATCATAGACGACACGTACAGTATGAAAATGACCAGATATTAGCACTAGCATTAGATCGCTAGCATTATCAAGTTAGCATTAGCATTCAAGCTTAAACTTGCTGTACTTGCAAGTATACAAGAAGATGAAGCTTTAATGCCATCTAATCTAATATGCCCATGAAGGGTTATGCTTTAATGCCATCTGATCTCTTATTTCCATTATAGAGGACACGTACTGTATGAAAATGACCAGATATTAGCACTAGCATTAGATCGCTAGCTATAGCAAATTAGCATTAGCATTCAAACTTAAACTTACTGTACTTGCATGTATACAAGAAGGGTTAAGCTTTAATGCCATCTAATCTGATATTCCCATGAAGGGTTATGCTTTAAAGCCTTCTGATCTCTTTTATCCATCATAGATGACACGTAAGGTATGAAAATGACCAGATATTAGCACTAGCAATAGATCGTTAACATTAATAAGTTAGCATTAGTATTCAAAGTTTAACATTACTGTATTTGCATATATACAAGAAGGGTTATGCTTTAATGCCATCTGACCTCTTATATCCATCCTAGAGGACACGTAAAGTATGAAAATGACCAGATATTAGCACTAGCATTAGATCACTAACATTAGCAAGTTAGCATTAGCATTCAAGCTTAGACTTGCTGTACTTGCATGTAAAGAAGAAGGGTTAAGCTTTAATGCCATCTAATATGATATTCCAAAGAAGGGTTATGCTTTAATGCCATCTGATCTCTTATATGCATCATAGAGGACAAGTACAGTATGAAAATTACCTGATATTAGCACTAGCATTAGACTAGATATTAGCATTAGCATTCAAACTTTAACAGTATTTGCATAGATCAAGAAGGGCTTTAATGCCATCTAATTGATATTCCATGAAGGGTTAGCTTTTAAGCCATTCAAACTTATAACATTGACACGACAGTTTGAAAATGACCAGATATAGCATTAGCATTAGGGTAGTATAAGCAAGTTAGCATTAGCATTCTTTAACATTGCTGTATTTGCAATATACAAGAAGGGTGAATGCCCATGAAGGGTTATGCTTTAATGCCATCTGATCTCTTATTCCATTATAAATAGAAAAAGGACATATTAGAACAGTTTGAAAATGACCAGAAATTAGCATTAGCATATACAAGAAGGGATCGCTAATGGCATCTAATCAATATTAGCATTAGCATTCATGCTTAATGCCAACTTATATCCATACTTGACATGTATACAAAATGAAGGGATATTAGCACTTTAGATGTTATCATTAATCTGATAATTCAAATGAACATTTTTTTTTATTTGCATTTATCTGATCTTTAATGCCATATCCATCATAGAGGACACGTACAGTATGAAAATGACCAGATATTAGCACTAGCATTAGATCGCTAGCATTAGCAAGTTAGCATTAGCATTCAAACTTAAACATTGCTGTATTTGCATGTATACAAGAAGGGTGAAGCTTTAATGCCATCAAATCTGATATATGAAGGGTTATGCTTGAAGGGTTATGCTTTTAATCCATCTGATCATACAGTCTTATTAGCACTCCATCGCTAGAGGACACGTTACATTAGTATGAAAATGAGCAAGAACTTAAACAGCACTAGCATTAAGATCTAATCTAATAGCATGAAGGGTAGCAAGCTTTTAAGCCATTAGCATTCAAGACTTAAATGAAAATGACCAGATATTAGCATGTATTAGACAAGAAGGGCATTAGCTTTAATGCCATCTACAAGAAGGGTTGATATTAATATGATATTCCAAAAGAAGGGTTATGCTTTTAATGGCATCTGATCTCTTATATGCATCATAGAGGACAAGTACAGTATGAAAATGACCTGATATTAGCACTAGCATTAGATCGCTAGCATTAGCAAGTTAGCATTAGCATTCAAACTTTAACATTGCTGTATTTGCATATATACAAGAAGGAAGAAGCTTTAATGCCATCTAATCTAATATGCCCATGAAGGGTTATGCTTTAATGCCATCTGATATCTTATTTCCATTATAGAGGACACATAGAGTATGAAAATGACCAGATATTAGCACTAGCATTATAACGCTAGGATTAGCAATTTAGCATTAGCATTCAAACTTAAACTTACTGTACTTGCATGTATACAAGAAGGGTGAAGCTTTAATGCCATCTAATCTGATATTCCCATGAAGGGTTATGCTTTAATGCCATCTGATCTCTTATATCCATCATAGAGGACACGTACAGTTTGAAAATGACCAGATATTAGCACTAGCATTAGATCGCTAGCATTAGCAAGTTAGCATTAGCATTCAAGCTTAAACTTGCTGTACTTGCAAGTATACAAGAAGGTGAAGCTTTAATGCCATCTAATCTAATATACCCATGAAGGGTTAAGCTTTAATGACATCTTACCTCATAATCACATGAAAGGTGATGCTTTAATGCCATCTGATCTCTTATTTCCATTATAAATAACAAATACAGTTTGAAAATGACCAGAAATTAGCACTAGCATTAAATCGCTAGCATTAGCAAGTTAGCATTAGCATTCAACCTTACACTTGCTGTACTTGCATGTATACAAGAAGGGTGAAGCTTTAATGCCATCTAATCTGATATTCCCATGAAGGGTTATGCTTTAAAGCCATCTGATCTCTTATATCCATCATAGATGACACGTAAAGTATGAAAATGACCAGATATTAGCACTAGCATTAGATAGCAAGTTAGCATTAGTATTCAAAGTTTAACATTGCTGTATTTGCATATATCAAAGGGTTATGCTTTTAATGCCATCTGATCTCTTATATCCATCATAGAGGACACGTACAGTATGAAAATGACCAGATATTAGCACTAGCATTAGATCGCTAGCATTAGCAATTTAGCATTAGCATTCAAGCTTAAACTTGCTGTACTTGCATGTATAGAAGAAGGGTTCTCTTTTAATGCCATCTTATATGATATTCCAAAGAAGGGTTATGCTTTAATGCCATCTGATATCTTATTTCCATTATAGAGAACACATACAGTATGAAAATGACCAGATATTAGCACTAGCATTATATCGCTAGCATTAGCAAGTTAGCATTAGCATTCAAACTTAAACTTACTGTACTTGCATGTATACAAGAAGGGTGAAGCTTTAATGCCATCTAATCTGATATTCCCATGAAGGGTTATGCTTTAATGCCATCTGATCTCTTATATCCATCATAGAGGACACGTACAGTTTGAAAATGACCAGATATTAGCACTAGCATTAGATCGCTAGCATTAGCAAGTTAGCATTAGCATTCAAGCTTAAACTTGCTGTACTTGCAAGTATACAAGAAGGTGAAGCTTTAATGCCATCTAATCTAATATACCCATGAAGGGTTAAGCTTTAATGACATCTTACCTCATAATCACATGAAAGGTGATGCTTTAATGCCATCTGATCTCTTATTTCCATTATAAATAACACATACAGTTTGAAAATGACCAGAAATTAGCACTAGCATTAAATCGCTAGCATTAGCAAGTTAGCATTAGCATTCAACCTTACACTTGCTGTACTTGCATGTATACAAGAAGGGTGAAGCTTTAATGCCATCTAATCTGATATTCCCATGAAGGGTTATGCTTTAAAGCCATCTGATCTCTTATATCCATCATAGATGACACGTAAAGTATGAAAATGACCAGATATTAGCACTAGCATTAGATCGTTAGCATTAGCAAGTTAGCATTAGTATTCAAAGTTTAACATTGCTGTATTTGCATATATACAAGAAGGGTTATGCTTTAATGCCATCTGATCTCTTATATCCATCATAGAGGACACGTACAGTATGAAAATGACCAGATATTAGCACTAGCATTAGATCGCTAGCATTAGCAATTTAGCATTAGCATTCAAGCTTAAACTTGCTGTACTTGCATGTATAGAAGAAGGGTTAAGCTTTAATGCCATCTTATATGATATTCCAAAGAAGGGTTATGCTTTAATGCCATCTGATATCTTATTTCCATTATAGAGAACACATACAGTTTGAAAATGACCAGATATTAGCACTAGCATTATATCGCTAGCATTAGCAAGTTAGCATTAGCATTCAAACTTAAACTTACTGTACTTGCATGTATACAAGAAGGTGAAGCTTTAATGCCATCTAATCTGATATTCCCATGAAGGGTTATGCTTTAATGCCATCTGATCTCTTATATCCATCATAGAGGACACATACAGTTTGAAAATGACCAGATATTAGCACTAGCATTAGATCGCTTAGCATTAGATGAAGCTTTAATGCCATCTAATCTAATATGCCCATGAAGGGTTATGCTTTTAATGCCATCTGATCTCTTATTTCCATTAGCATTCTTTAGCATTCAAAACCATGATTAAAATGGGTTGGGTTTAATGCCATCTAACCTATACTTGCATGTATACAAGAAACAGGAAAATGAAAAGCACTTTAATGCCATCTAATTCTGATATTCCATGTATGAAGGGTGGTTATGCATCTTTTGAATGCCATCTGATGCTCTTTATATCCATCATAGAGGACAAGTACAGTATGAAAATGACCAGATATTAGCACTAGCATTAGATCGCTAGCATTATCAAGTTAGCATTAGCATTCAAACTTAAACATTGCAGAACTTGCATGTATGCAAGAAGGGTGAAGCTTTAATGCCATCTAATCTAATATGCCCATGAAGGGTTATGCTTTAATGCCATCTGATCTCTTATATCGATCATAGAGGACACGTATAGTATGAAAATAACCAGATATTAGCACTAGCATTAGATCGTTAGCATTAGCAAGTTAGCATTAGCATTGAAACTTAAACTTGCTGTACTTGCATGTATACAAGAAGGGTGAAGCTTTAATGCCATAAAATCTTATATGCCCATGAAGGGTTATGCTTTAATGCCATCTGATATCTTATTTCCATTATAGAGGACACATACAGTATGAAAATGACCAGATATTAGCACTAGCATTATATTGCTAGCATTAGAAAGTTAGCATTAGCATTCAAACTTAAAATTACTGTACTTGCATGTATACAAGAAGGTTGAAGCTTTAATGCCATCTAATCTGATATTCCCATGAAGGGTTATGCTTTAATGCCATCTGATCTCTTATATCCATCATAGAGGACACGTACAGTTTGAAAATGACCAGATATTAGCACTAGCATTAGATCGCTAACATTAGCAAGTTAGCATTAGCATTCAAGCTTAAACCTGCTGTACTTGCAAGTATACAAGAAGGTGAAGCTTTAATGCCATCTAATCTAATATGCCCATGAAGGGATATGCTTTCATGTCATCTGATCTCTTATTTCCATCATAAAGGACAAGTACAGTATGAAAATGACCAGATATTAGCACTAGCATTAGATCACTAGTATTAGCAAGTTAGCATTAGCATTCAAACTTTAACATTGCTGTTTTTATGCATATAAAGATGGGTTGCTTTAATGCCATCTAACCTCATAATTCCAAAAAGGTGATGCTTTTAATGCCATCTGATCTTTTTATTTCCATTATAAGTAACACATACTGTTTGAAAATGACCAGAAATTAGCACTAGCATTAGATCGCTAGTATTAGCAAGTTAGCATTAGCATTCAACCTTTCACTTGCTGTACTTGCATGTTTACAAGAAGGGTTAAGCTTTAATGCCATCTAATCTGATATTCCAATGAAGGGTTATGCTTAAATGCCATCTGATCTCTTATATGCATCATCGAGGACAAGTACAGTATGAAAATGACCAGATATTAGCACTAGCATTAGATCGCTAGCATTAGCAATTTAGCATTAGCATTCAAGCTTAAACTTGCTGTACTTGCATGTATAGAAGAAGGGTTAAGCTTTAATGCCATCTTATATGATATTCCAAAGAAGGGTTATGCTTTAATGCCATCTGATCTCTTATATCCATCATAGAGGACACGTACAGTATGAAAATGACCAGATATTAGCACTAGCATTAGATCGCTAGAATTAGCAAGTTAGCATTAGCATTCAAACTTAAACATTGCAGAACTTGCATTTATACAATAAGATTGAAGCTTTAATGCCATCTAATCTAATATGCCCATGAAGGGTTATGCTTTAATGCCATCTGATCTCTTATTTCCATTATAGAGGACACATACAGTAAGAAAATGACCAGATATTAGCACTAGCATTCGATCGCTAGCATTAGCAAGTTAGCATTAGCATTCAACCTTAAACTTTCTGTACTTCCAGGTATACAAGAAGGGTTAAGCTTTAATGCCATCTAATCTGATATTCCCATGAAGGGTTATGCTTTAATGCCATCTGATCTCTTATATCCATCATAGAGGACACGTACAGTATGAAAATGACCAGATATAAGCACTAGCATTAGATCGTTAGCATTAGCAAGTTAGCATGAGCATTCAAACTTTAACATTTTTGTATTTGCATTTATACAAGTAGCGTTATGCTTTAATGCCATCTGATCTCTTATTTCCATCATAGAGCACACGTACAGTATGAAAATGACCAGATATTAGCACTAGCATTAGATCGCTAGCATTAGCAAGATAGCATTAGCATTCAAACTTAAACTTGCTGTACTTGCATGTATACAAGAAGGGTAAAGCTTTAATGCCATCAAATCTGATATTCCCATGAAGGGTTATGCTTTAATGCCATCTGATCTCTTAAATCCATCATAGACGACACGTACAGTATGAAAATGACCAGATATTAGCACTAGCATTAGATCGCTAGCATTATCAAGTTAGCATTAGCATTCAAACTTAAACATTGCAGAACTTGCATGTATACAAGAAGGGTGAAGCTTTAATGCTATCTAATTTAATATGCCCATGAAGGGTTATGCTTTAATGCCATCTGATCTCTTATTTCCATTATAGAGGACACGTACTGTATGAAAATGACCAGATATTAGCACTAGCATTAGATCGCTAGCTATAGCAAATTAGCATTAGCATTCAAACTTAAACTTACTGTACTTGCATGTATACAAGAAGGGTTAAGCTTTAATGCCATCTAATCTGATATTCCCATGAAGGGTTATGCTTTAAAGCCATCAGATCTCTTTTATCCATCATAGATGACACGTAAAGTATGAAAATGACCAGATATTAGCACTAGCATTAGATCGTTAACATTAATAAGTTAGCATTAGTATTCAAAGTTTAACATTACTGTATTTGCATATATACAAGAAGGGTTATGCTTTAATGCCATCTGACCTCTTATATCCATCCTAGAGGACACGTAAAGTATGAAAATGACCAGATATTAGCACTAGCATTAGATCACTAGCATTAGCAAGTTAGCATTAGCATTCAAGCTTAGACTTGCTGTACTTGCATGTAAAGAAGAAGGGTTAAGCTTTAATGCCATCTAATATGATATTCCAAAGAAGGGTTATGCTTTAATGCCATCTGATCTCTTATATGCATCATAGAGGACAAGTACAGTATGAAAATTACCTGATATTAGCACTAGCATTAGATCGCTAGCATTAGCAAGTTAGCATTAGCATTCAAACTTTAACATTGCTGTATTTGCATATATACAAGAAGGGTGAAGCTTTAATGCCATCTAATCTGATATTCCCATGAAGGGTTATGCTTTAATGCCATCTGATCTCTTATATCCATCATAGAGGACACGTACAGTTTGAAAATGACCAGATATCAGCATTAGCATTAGATCGCTAGTATAAGCAAGTTAGCATTAGCATTCAAACTTTAACATTGCTGTATTTGCATATATACAAGAAGGGTGAAGCTTTAATGGCATCTAATCTAATATGCCCATGTAGGGTTATGCTTTAATGCCATCTGATCTCTTATTTCCATTATAAAGGACACGTAACGTATGAAAATGACCAGATATTAGAACTAGCATTAGGGCGTTAGCATTAGCAAGTTAGCATTAGCATTCAAACTTTAACATTGCTGTATTTGCATATATACAAGAAGGGTGAAGCTTTAATGGCATCTAATCTAATATGCCCATGTAGGGTTATGCTTTAATGCCATCTGATCTCTTATATCCATCATAGAGGACACGTAACGTATGAAAATGACCAGATATTAGCACTAGCATTAGATCGTTAGCATTAGCAAGTTAGCATTAGAATTCAAACTTTAACATTTTTGTATTTGCATTTATACAAGTAGCGTTATGCTTTAATGCCATCTGATCTCTTATTTCCATCAGAGAGCACACGTACAGTATGAAAATGACCAGAAATTAGCACTAGCATTAGATCGCTAGCATTAGCAAGTTAGCATTAGCATTCAAACTTAAACTTGCTGTACTTGCATGTATACAAGAAGGCTAAAGCTTTAATGCCATCAAATCTGATATTCCCATGAAGGGTTATGCTTTAATGGCATCTGATCTCTTATATCCATCATAGACGACACGTACAGTATGAAAATGACCAGATATTAGCACTAGCATTAGATCGCTAGCATTATCAAGTTAGCATTAGCATTCAAACTTAAACATTGCAGAACTTGCATGTATACAAGAAGGGTGAAGCTTTAATGCCATCTAATCTAATATGCCCATGAAGGGTTATGCTTTAATGCCATCTGATCTCTTATATCCATCATAGAGGACATGTACAGTATGAAAATGACCAGATATTAGCACTAGCATTAGATCGCTAGCATTAGCAAGTTAGCATTAGCATTCAAGCTTAAACTTGCTGTACTTGCATGTATACAAGAAGGGTTAAGCTTTAATGCCATCTAATATGATATTCCAAAGAAGGGTTATGCTTTTAATGGCATCTGATCTCTTATATGCATCATAGAGGACAAGTAGAGTATGAAAATGACCTGATATTAGCACTAGCATTAGATCGCTAGCATTAGCAAGTTAGCATTAGCATTCAAACTTTAACATTGCTGTATTTGCATATATACAAGAAGGAAGAAGCTTTAATGCCATCTAATCTAATATGCCCATGAAGGGTTATGCTTTAATGCCATCTGATATCTTATTTCCATTATAGAGGACACATAGAGTATGAAAATGACCAGATATTAGCACTAGCATTATAACGCTAGGATTAGCAATTTAGCATTAGCATTCAAACTTAAACTTACTGTACTTGCATGTATACAAGAAGGGTGAAGCTTTAATGCCATCTAATCTGATATTCCCATGAAGGGTTATGCTTTAATGCCATCTGATCTCTTATATCCATCATAGAGGACACGTCCAGTTTGAAAATGACCAGATATTAGCACTAGCATTAGATCGCTAGCATTAGCAAGTTAGCATTAGCATTCAAACTTTTAAACTTGCATTGCAAGTATACAAGAAGGTTTTAATGCCATCTAATAATATAAGAAGGGTTAAGCTTTAATGACATCTAACCTCAAAATCACATGAAAGGTGATGCTTTAATGCCATCTGATCTCTTATTTCCATTATAAATAACAAATACAGTTTGAAAATGACCAGAAATTAGCACTAGCATTAAATCGCTAGCATTAGCAAGTTAGCATTAGCATTCAACCTTACACTTGCTGTATTTTTGCATGTATACAAGAAGGGTGAAGCTTTAATGCCATCTAATCTGATATTCCCATGAAGGGTTATGCTTAAAGCCATCTGATCTCTTATATCCATCATAGATGACACGAAAGTATGAAAATGACCAGATATTAGCACTAGCATTAGAGTAGCATTGTTAGCATTAGTATTCAAAGTTTAACATTGCATTTGCATATATACAAGAAGGGTTATGCTTTAATGCCATCTGATCTCTTATATCCATCATAGAGGACACGTACAGTATGAAAATGACCAGATATTAGCACTAGCATTAGATCGCTAGCATTTGCAATTTAGCATTAGCATTCAAGCTTAAACTTGCTGTACTTGCATGTATAGAAGAAGGGTTAAGCTTTAATGCCATCTTATATGATATTCCAAAGAAGGGTTATGCTTTAATGCCATCTGATATCTTATTTCCATTATAGAGAACACATACAGTATGAAAATGACCAGATATTAGCACTAGCATTATATCGCTAGCATTAGCAAGTTAGCATTAGCATTCAAACTTAAACTTACTGTACTTGCATGTATACAAGAAGGGTGCTTTTTAATGCCATCTAATCTGATATTCCCATGAAGGGTTATGTTTTAATGCCATCTGATCTCTTTTATCCATCATAGAGGACAGCACAGTTTGAAAATGACCAGATATTAGCATAGCATTAGATCGCTAGCATTAGCAAGTTAGCATTAGCATTCAAGCTTAAACTTGCTGTACTTGCAAGAATACAAGAAGGGTGAAGCTTTTTAATGCCATCTAATATAATATACCCATGAAGGGTTGCTTTAATGACATCTTACCTCATAATCACATGAAAGGTGATGCTTTTAATCCATCTCTTTTATTTCCATTATAAATAACACATACAGTTTGAAAATGACCAGAAATTAGCACTAGCATTAAATCGCTAGCATTAGCAAGTTAGCATTAGCATTCAACCTTACACTTGCTGTACTTGCATGTATACAAGAAGGGTGAAGCTTTAATGCCATCTAATCTGATATTCCATGAAGGGTTATGCTTTTAAAGCCATCTGATCTCTTATATCCATCATAGATGACACGTAAAGTATGAAAATGACCAGATATTAGCACTAGCATTAGATCGTTAGCATTAGCAAGTTAGCATTAGTATTCAAAGTTTAACATTGCTGTATTTGCATATATACAAGAAGGGTTATGCTTTTAATGCCATCTGATCTCTTATATCCATCATAAAGGACAATGCATAGTATGAAAATGACCAGATATTAGCACTAGCATTAGATCGCTAGCATTAGCAATTTAGCATTAGCATTCAAGCTTAAACTTGCTGTACTTGCATGTATAGAAGAAGGGTTAAGCTTTAATGCCATCTTATATGATATTCCAAAGAAGGGTTATGCTTTAATGCCATCTGATATCTTATTTCCATTATAGAGAACACATACAGTTTGAAAATGACCAGATATTAGCACTAGCATTATATCGCTAGCATTAGCAAGTTAGCATTAGCATTCAAACTTAAACTTACTGTACTTGCATGTATACAAGAAGGGTGAAGCTTTAATGCCATCTAATCTGATATTCCCATGAAGGGTTATGCTTTAATGCCATCTGATCTCTTTTCTCCATCATAGAGGACACGTACAGTTTGAAAATGACCAGATATTAGCACTCGCATTAGATCGCTAGCATTAGCAAGTTAGCATTAGCATTCAAGCTTAAACTTGCTGTACTTGCAAGTATACAAGAAGATGAAGCTTTAATGCCATCTAATCTAATATGCCCATGAAGGGTTATGCTTTAATGCCATCTGATCTCTTATTTCCATTATAGAGGACACATTCAGTATGAAAATGACCAGATATTAGCATTAGCATTAGATCCCTAGCATTAGCAAGTTAGCATTAGCATTCAAACTTTAACATTGCTGTTTTTGCGTATATAAAGATGGGTTAAGCTTTAATGCCATCTAACCTCATAATTCCATAAAAGGTGATGCTTTCCTGCCATCTGATCTCTTATTTCCATTATAAGTAACACATACAGTTTGAAAATGACCAGAAATTAGCACTAGCATTAGATCGCTAGTATTAGCAAGTTAGCATTAGCATTCAACCTTAAACTTGCTATACTTGCATGTATACAAGAAGGGTGAAGCTTTAATGGCATCTAATCTGATATTCCAATCAAGGGTTATGCTTAAATGCCATCTGATTTCCTATATCCATCATAGAGGACAAGTACAGTATGAAAATGACCAGATATTAGCACTAGCATTAGATCGCTAGCATTATCAAGTTAGCATTAGCATTCAAACTTAAACATTGCAGAACTTGCATGTATGCAAGAAGGGTGAAGCTTTTAATGCCATCTAATCCAATATGCCCATGAAGGGTTATGCTTTAATGCCATCTGATCTCTTATATCGATCATAGAGGACACGTATAGTATGAAAATAACCAGATATTAGCACTAGCATTAGATCGTTAGCATTAGCAAGTTAGCATTAGCATTGAAACTTAAACTTGCTGTACTTGCATGTATACAAGAATTGAAGCTTTAATGCCATAAAATCTGATATATGCCCATGAAGGGTTATGCTTTTAATGCCATCTGATATCTTATTTCCATTATAGAGGACACATACAGTATGAAAATGACCAGATATTAGCACTAGCATTATATTGCTAGCATTAGCAAGTTAGCATTAGCATTCAAATTTAAACTTACTGCACTTGCATGTATCCAAGAAGGTGAAGCTTTAATGCCATCTAATATGATATTCCCTTGAAGGGTTATGCTTTAATGCCATCTGATATCTTATATCCATCATAGAGAACACATACAGTTTGAAAATGACCAGATATTAGCACTAGCATTAGATCGCTAGCATTAGCAAGTTAGCATTAGCATTCAAACTTAAACTTACTATACTTGCATGTATACAAGAAGGGGAAGTTTTTAATGCCATCAAATCTGATATTCCCATGAAGGGTTATGCTTTAATGCCATCTGATCTCTTTTATCCATCATAGAGGACACGACAGTTTGAAAATGACCAGATATTAGCACTAGCATTAGATTGCTAGCATTAGCAAGTTAGCATTAGCATTCAAGCTTAAACTTGCTGTACTTGCAAGTATACAAGAAGATGAAGCTTTAATGCCATCTAATCTGATATGCCAATGAAGGGTTATGCTTTAATGCCATCTGATTTCTTATATGCATTATAGAGGACACATTCAGTATGAAAATGACCAGATATTATCACTAGCATTAGATCGCTAGTATAAGCAAGTTAGGTTTAGCATTCAAACTTTAACATTTTCTGTTTTTATAAGATATAAAGATGGGTTAAGCTTTAAATGACATCTAACCTCATAATCCATGAAAGGTGATGCTTTAATGCCATCTGATCTCTTTATTTCCATTATAAATAACACATACAGTTTGAAAATGACCAGAAATTAGCACTAGCATTAGATCGCTAGTATTAGCAAGTTAGCATTAGCATTCAACCTTAAACATTGCTAGAACTTGCATGTATACAAGAAGGGTTAAGCTTTAATGCCATCTAATCTGATATGCCAATGAAGGGTTATGCTTAAATGCCATCTGATTTTTTATATCCATTATAGAGACAAGTACAGTATGAAAATGACCAGATATTAGCACTAGCATTAGATTGCTAGCATTAGCAAGTTAGCATTAGCATTCAAACTTAAACATTGCAGAAACTTGCATGTATGCAAGAAGGGTTAAGCTTTAATGCCATCTAATCTGATATGCCCATGAAGGGTTATGTTTTAATGCCATCTGATCTCTTATATGGATCATAGAGGACAAGTACAGTATGAAAATAACCAGATATTAGCACTAGCATTAGATCGTTAGCATTAGCAAGTTAGCATTAGCATTCAAACTTAAACTTGCTGTATTTGCATGTATACAAGAAGGGTGAAGCTTTTAATGCCATAAAATCTTATATGCCCATGAAGGGTTATGCTTTAATGCCATCTGATATCTTATTTCCATTATAAAGGACACATACAGTATGAAAATGACCAGATATTAGCACTAGCATTATATTGCTAGCATTAGAAAGTTAGCATTAGCATTCAAACTTAAAATTACTGTACTTGCATGTATACAAGAAGGTTGAAGCTTTAATGCCATCTAATCTGATATTCCCATGAAGGGTTATGCTTTTAATGCCATCTGATCTCTTATATCCATCATAGAGGACACGATAGTTTGAAAAATGACCAGATATTAGCACTAGCATTAGATCGTTAACATTAGCAAGTTAGCATTAGTATTCTTAAAACCTGCTGTAACAAGTATTTTGAAGCTTTTGCCATTTATACTAATATGCCCATTATGGGATATGCTTTAATGCCATCTGATCTCTTATTTCCATCATAAAGGACACGCACAGTATGAAAATGACCAGATATTAGCACTAGCATTAGATCACTAGTATTAGCAAGTTAGCATTAGCATTCAAACTTTTTAACATTGCTGTTTTTATGCATATAAAGATGGGTTAAGTTTTTAATGCCATCTAATCTGATAATTCCATGAAGGGTGATGCTTTTTATGCCATCTGATCTCTTATTTCCATTATAGTAACACATACTGTTTGAAAATGACCAGAAATTAGCACTAGCATTAGATCGCTAGTATTAGCAAGTTAGCATTAGCATTCAACCTTTCACTTACTGTACTTGCATGTTTACAAGAAGGGTTAAGTTTTAATGCCATCTAATCTGATATTCCAATGAAGGGTTATGCTTTAAATGCCATCTTGATTCTTATATGCATGGCAGATGACAAGTACAGTATGAAAATGACCAGATATTAGCACTAGCATTAGATCGCTAGCATTAGCAATTTAGCATTAGCATTCAAGCTTAAACTTGCTGTACTTGCATGTATAGAAGAAGGGTTGCTTTTGAATGCCATCTATATGATATTCCAAAGAAGGGTTATGCTTTTAATGCCATCTGATCTCTTTATATCCATCATAGAGGACACGTACAGTATGAAAATGACCAGATATTAGCACTAGCATTAGATCGCTAGAATTAGCAAAGTTAGCATTAGCATTCAAACTTAAACATTGCAGAACTTGCATTTATACAATAAGATTGAAGCTTTAATGCCATCTAATCTAATATGCCCATGAAGGGTTATGCTTTTAATGCCATCTGATCTCTTATTTCCATTATAGAGACACATATATTAAGAAAATGACCAGATATTAGCACTAGCATTCGATCGCTAGCATTAGCAAGTTAGCATTAGCATTCAACCTTAAACTTTCTGTACTTCCAGGTATACAAGAAGGGTTGCTTTAATGCCATCTAATCTGATATTCCCATGAAGGGTTATGCTTTAATGCCATCTGATTCTTATATCCATCATAGAGGACACGACAGTATGAAAAAATGACCAGATATAAGCACTAGCATTAGATCGTTAGCATTAGCAAGTTAGCATGAGCATTCAAACTTTAACATTTTTATTTGCATTTATACAAGTAGGGTTATGCTTTAATGCCATCTGATTCTTTATTTCCATCATAGAGCACACGCATAGTATGAAAATGACCAGATATTAGCACTAGCATTAGATCGCCAGCATTAGCAAGATAGCATTAGCATTCAAACTTAAACTTGCTGTACTTGCATGTATACAAGAAGGGTAAAGCTTTTAATGCCATCAAATCTGATATTCCATGAAGGGTTATTATGCTTTAATGCCATCTGATCTCTTAAATCCATCATAGACTTATTAACGCATAGTATGAAAATGACCAGATATTAGCACTAGCATTAGATCGCTAGCATTATCAAGTTAGCATTAGCATTCAAACTTAAACATTGCAGAACTTGCATGTATACAAGAAGGGTAGTTTTTAATGCTATCTAATTTAATATGCCCATGAAGGGTTATGCTTTTAATGCCATCTGATTCTTATTTCCATTATAGAGGACACGATCGTATGAAAATGACCAGATATTAGCACTAGCATTAGATCGCTAGCTATAGTAAATTCAGCATTAGCATTCAAACTTAAACTTACTGTACTTGCATGTATACAAGAAGGGTTGCTTTTTAATGCCATCTAATCTTGATATTCCCATGAAGGGTTATGTTTTTAAAGCCTTCTGATCTTTTTATCCATCATAGATGACACGTAAGGTATGAAAATGACCAGATATTAGCAATAGCAATAGATCGCTAACATTAATAAGTTAGCATTAGTATTCAAAGTTTAACATTACTGTATTTGCATATATACAAGAAGGGTTATGCTTTTAATGCCATCTGACCTCTTATATCCATCCTAGAGGACACGAAAGTATGAAAATGACCAGATATTAGCACCAGCATTAGATCGCTCAACATTATAAGTTAGCATTAGCATTCAAGCTTTAGACTTGCTGTACTTGCATATAAAGAAGAAGGGTTGCTTTTTAATGCCATCTAATATGATATTCCAAAGAAGGGTTATGCTTTAATGCCATCTGATCTTTATATGCATCATAGAGACAAGTACAGTATGAAAATTACTCTGATATTAGCACTAGCATTAGATCGCTAGCATTAGCAAAGTTAGCATTAGCATTCAAACTTTAACATTGCTGTATTTGCATATATACAAGAAGGGTGAAGCTTTAATGCCATCTAATCTGATATTCTATGAAGGGTTATGCTTTTAATGCCATCTGATCTCTTATATCCATGGCAGAGGACACGACAGTTTGAAAATGACCAGATATCAGCATTAGCATTAGATCGCTAGTATAAGCAAGTTAGCATTAGCATTCAAACTTTTAACATTGCTGTATTTGCATATATACAAGAAGGGAGAGCTTTTAATGGCATCTAATCTAATATGCCCATGTAGGGTTATGCTTTAATGCCATCTGATTCTTTATTTCCATTATAA
>CM056200.1:13873926-13908155 GCA_029692085.1 Gymnothorax javanicus | reverse complement strand
AATAAGATTTTTCTCCCTGCTCCTTTCCCATGGGTTATTAAACTGCTCAGAGCTGAATATATTTTGTGAATTTCTTTTTGTCTCCAATGCCATGAGCGGAACAAATAAAAATGAATGAAAAAAAAATGACCAGATATTAGCACTAGCATTAGATCGCTAGCATTATCAAGTTAGCATTAGCATTCAAACTTAAACATTGTAGAACTTGCATGTATACAAGAAGGGTTAAGCTTTAATGCCATCTGATCTCTTATTTCCATTATAGAGGACACATACAGAATGAAAATGACCAGATATAAGCACTAGCATTAGATCGCTAGCATTAGCAAGTTAGCATTAGCATTCAACCTTAAACTTGCTGTACTTGCATGTATACAAGAAGGGTGAAGCTTAATGGCATCTAATCTGATATTCCATTCAAGGGTTATGCTTAAATGCCATCTGTATTTGATATCCATCATAGAGACAAGCAGTATGAAAAATGACCCTGATATTAACACTAGTATTAGATCGCTAGCATTAGCAAGTTAGCATTAGCATTCAAACTTTAAACATTGCTGTATTTGCATATATACAAGAAGGGGTGAAGCTTTAATGGCATCTAATCTAATATGCCCATGTAGGGTTATGCTTTTAATGCCATCTGATCTCTTATTTCCATTATAAAGGACACGTACAGTATGAAAATGACCAGATATTAGCACTAGCATTAGATTGCTAGCAATAGCAAGTTAGCATTAGCATTAAAACTTAAACTTACTGTAATTGCATGTATACAAGAAGGGTTAAGCTTTAATGCCATCTAATCTGATAATTCCATAATAGGTGATGCTTTTTATGCCATCTGGATCACTTATTTCCATTATAAGGACACATACAGTTTGAAAATGACCAGAAATTAGCACTAGCATTAGATCGCAGTATTAGGAGCATTAGCATTCAAACTTTAAACTTTGCTCTTGGCATTATAAAGATGGGGTTAAGCATGTATCTAACCTCATAATTCCAATCACGGTGATGCTTTTATGCCATCTGATCTCTTATTTCCATTATAAGTAACACATACAGTTTGAAAATGACCAGAAATTAGCACTAGCATTAGATCGCTAGTATTAGCAAGTTAGCATTAGCATTCAAAAATAAACTTGCTATACTTGCATGTATACAAGAAGGGTGAAGCTTTAATGCCATCTAATCTGATATTCCCATGAAGGGTTATGCTTTAATGCCATCTGATTCTTATATCCATCATAGAGGACAAGTACAGTATGAAAAATGACCAGATATTAGCACTAGCATTAGATCGCTAGCATTAGCAAGTTAGCATTAGCATTCAAAACTTAAACATTGCTGTACTTGCATGTATACAAGAAGGGTTAAGCTTTAATGCCATCTAATCTGATATGCCCATGAAGGGTTATGCTTTAATGCCATCTGATCTCTTATATCCATCATAGAGGACACGACAGTATGAAAATGACCAGATATTAGCACTAGCATTAGATCGCTAGCATTAGCAAGTTAGCATTAGCATTCAAAACTTAAACATTGCTGTACTTGCATGTATACAAGAAGGGTTAAGCTTTAATGCCATCTAATCTAATATTCCCATGAAGGGTTATGCTTTAATGCCATCTGATCTCTTATTTCCATTATAGAGGACACATACAGTATGAAAATGACCAGATATTAGCACTAGCATTAGATCGCTAGCATTAGCAAGTTAGCATTAGCATTCAAACTTAAACTTGCTGTACTTGTATTATACAAGAAGGGTTTTTTAATGCCATCTAATCTGATATGCCCATGAAGGGTTATGCTTTAATGCCATCTGATCTCTTATTTCCATCATAGAGGACACATACAGTATGAAAAATGACCAGATATTAGCACTAGCATTAGATCGTTAGCATTAGCAAAGTTAGCATTAGCATTCAAACTTAAACTTGCTGTACTTGCATGTATACAAGAAGGGTTAAGCTTTAATGCCATCTAATCTAATATGCCCATGAAGGGTTATGCTTTAATGCCATCTGATCTCTTATTTCCATCATAGAGGACACATACAGTATGAAAAAATGACCAGATATTAGCACTAGCATTAGATCGCTAGCATTAGCAAGTTAGCATTAGCATTCAAACTTTAACATTGCTGTTTTTTGCATATATACAAGAAGGGTTAAGCTTTAATGCCATCTAATCTAATATTCCCATGAAGGGTTATGCTTTAATGCCATCTGATCTCTTATTTCCATTATAGAGGACACGTACAGTATGAAAATGACCAGATATTAGCACTAGCATTAGATCGCTAGCATTAGCAAAATAGCATTAGCATTCAAACTTAAACTTACTGTACTTGCATGTATACAAGAAGGGTGAAGCTTTAATGCCATCTAATCTGATATTCCCATGAAGGGTTATGCTTTTAATGCCATCTGATTCTTATATCCATTATAGATGACACGTACAGTATGAAAATGACCAGATATTAGCACTAGCATTAGATCGTTAGCATTAGCAAGTTAGCATTAGTATTCAAAGTTTAACATTGCTGTATTTGCATATATACAAGAAATGCCATCTTAATGCCCATGAAGGGTTATGCTTTAATGCCATCTCTTTATTTCCATCATAGAGGACACATACAGTATGAAAATGACCAGATAATAGCACTAGCATTAGATCGCTAGCATTAGCAAGTTAGCATTAGCATTCAAACTTTTAACTTGCCTTGCATGTATAAAGAAGGGTTAAGCTTTAATGCCATCTAATCTGATATTCCAATGAAGGGTTATGCTTTAATGCCATCTGATCTCTTATATCCATCATAGAGGACAACACAGTATGAAAATGACCAGATATTAGCACTAGCATTAGATCGCTAGCATTAGCAAGTTAGCATTAGCATTCAAACTTTAACATTGCTGTATTTGCATATATACAAGAAGGGTGAAGCTTTAATGCCATCTAATCTGATATGCCCATGAAGGGTTATGCTTTAATGCCATCTGATATCTTATTTCCATTATAGAGGACACACAGTATGAAAAATGACCAGATATTAGCACTAGCATTAGATCGCTAGCATTAGCAAGTTAGCATTAGCATTCAAACTTAAACTTACTGTACTTGCATGTATACAAGAAGGGTGTTGCTTTAATGCCATCTAATCTGATATTCCCATGAAGGGTTATGCTTTTAATGCCATCTGATCTCTTATATCCATCATAGAGGACAAGTACAGTATGAAAATGACCAGATATTAGCACTAGCATTAGATCGCTAGCATTAGGAAAGTTAGCATTAGCATTCAAACTTAAACTTGCTGTACTTGCAAGTATACAAGAAGGTGAAGCTTTAATGCCATCTAATCTAATATGCCCATGAAGGGTTATGCTTTCATGCCATCTGATCTCTTATATATCCATCATAGAGGACAAGTACAGTATGAAAATGACCAGATATTAGCACTAGCATTAGATCGCTAGCATTAGCAAGTTAGCATTAGCATTCAAACTTTAAACTTGCTGTACTTGCATGTATACAAGAAGGTTTCAGCTTTAATGCCATCTAATCTGATATTCCCATGAAGGGTTATGCTTTAATGCCATCTGATATGTTATATCCATTATAGAGGACACATACAGTTTGAAAATGACCAGATATTAGCACTAGCATTATATCGCTAGCATTAGCAAGTTAGCATTAGCATTCAAACTTAAACTTGCTGTACTTGCATGTATACAAGAAGGGTGAAGCTTTTAATGCCATCTAATCTGATATTCCCATGAAGGGTTATGCTTTAATGCCATCTGATTCTTATATGCATCATAGAGACACGTACATTTTGAAAATGACCAGATATTAGCACTAGCATTAGATCGCTAGCATTAGGAAGTTAGCATTAGCATTCAAACTAAACTTGCTGTTTGCATGAAGGTGAAGTTAATGCCATCTAATCTAATGCCCATGAAGGGTTATGCTTTAATGCCATTCTCTTTATTTCCATTATAGAGACACATACAGTATGAAAATGACCAGATATTAGCATTAGCATTAGATCCCTAGTATTAGCAAGTTAGCATTAGCATTCAAACTTTAACATTGCTGTTTGCATGTATACAAGAAGGGTTAAAACTTTAATGCCATCTAACGCTGATAATTCCAATGAAGGTGATGCTTTTATGCCATCTGATTTCTTATTTCCATTATAAGGACACACATACAGTTTGAAAATGACCAGAAATTAGCACTAGCATTAGATCGCTAGCATTAGCAAGTTAGCATTAGCATTCATCCTTAAACTTGCTATACTTGCATGTATACAAGAAGGGTGAAGCTTTAATGGCATCTAATCTGATATTCCAAATGAAGGGTTATGCTTAAATGCCATCTGATTTCTATTTCCATCCATATAGAATGACAAGTACAGTATGAAAATGACCTGATATTAGTTAATTAGTATTAGATCGCTAGCATTATTCCAGTTAGCATTAGCATTCAAACTTTAACATTGCATTATATTTGCATATAAAAGAAGGGTGAAGCTTTTAGATCAATGGCATCTAATTCAAATTAATTGCCATATGGGTATATACAAGAAGGGTTAACCTTTAATGCCATCTGATCTTATTTCCATTATTTTAATGCCATTATAAAGACAGTATGTATGAAAATGACCAGATATTAGCACTAGCATTAGATCGCTAGCAATAGCAAGTTAGCATTAGCATTCAAACTTAAACTTTGTAATTTTTATGTATACAAGAAGGGTTAAGCTTTTAATGCCATCTAATCCTCATATTCCATAAAAGGTGATGCTTTAATGCCATCTGATCTCTTATTTCCATTATAAGGACACATACAGTTTGAAAATGACCAGATATTAGCACTAGCATTAGATCGCTAGTATTAGCAAGTTAGCATTAGCATTCAAAACTTTAACTTGCTATACTTGCATGTATACAAGAAGGGTGAAGCTTTAATGCCATCTAATCTAATATGCCCATGAAGGGTTATGCTTTAATGCCATCTGATCTCTTATTTCCATTATAAAGACACATACAGTATGAAAATGACCAGATATTAGCACTAGCATTAGATCGCTAGCATTAGCAAGTTAGCATTAGCATTCAACCTTAAACTTGCTGTATTTGCATGTATAAAGAAGGGTTAAGCTTTAATGCCATCTAATCTGATATTCCAATGAAGGGTTATGTTTTAATGCCATCTGATTCTTATTTCCATTATAAGGACACATACAGTATGAAAATGACCAGATATTAGCACTAGCATTAGATCGCTAGCATTAGCAAGTTAGCATTAGCATTCAAACTTAAACTTTAACTTGCATGTATTAAGAAGAGGCATTTTAATGCCATCTAATCTAATATTCCAATGAAGGGTTATGCTTTTAATGCCATCTGATCTCTTATTTCCATCATAGAGCACATGTACAGTATGAAAAACGACCAGATATTAGCACTAGCATTAGATCGCTAGCATTAGCAAGTTAGCATTAGCATTCAACCTTAAACTTGCTGTATTTGCATGTATACAAGAAGGGTTAAGCTTTAATGCCATCTAATCTGATATTCCCATGAAGGGTTATGCTTTAATGCCATCTGATCTCTTATATCCATCATAGGAGGACATACAGTATGAAAATGACCAGATATTAGCACTAGCATTAGATCGCTAGCATTATCAAGTTAGCATTAGCATTCAAACTTAAACATTGCAGTATTTGCATATATACAAGAAGGGTGAAGCTTTAATGCCATCTAATCTAATATGCCCATGAAGGGTTATGCTTTAATGCCATCTGATCTCTTATTTCCATTATAGAGGACACGTACAGTATGAAAATGACCTGATATTAGCACTAGCATTAGATCGCTAGCAATAGCAAATTAAGCATTAGCATTCAAACTTAAACTTTGTACTTGCATATATACAAGAAGGGTGAAGCTTTAATGCCATCAATCTGATATTCCCATGAAGGGTTATGCTTTTTAATGCCATCTGATCTCTTTTTATCCATCATAGATGACACGAAAGTATGAAAATGACCAGATATTAGCACTAGCATTAGATCGCTAGCATTAGCAAGTTAGCATTAGTATTCAAACTTAAACTTGCTGTATTTGCATATATACAAGAAGGGTTAACTTTAATGCCATCAAATCTGATATATCCATGAAGGGTTATGCTTTTAATGCCATCTGATCTCTTATATCCATTATAGACTACACATACAGTATGAAAATGACCAGATAATAGCACTAGCATTAGATTGCTAGCATTAGCAAGTTAGCATTAGCATTCAAACTTAAACATTGCTGAACTTGCATGTAAATAAGAAGGGTTAAGCTTTAATGCCATCTAATATGATATGCCCATGAAGGGTTATGCTTTAATGCCATCTGATTCTTTATTTCCATTATAGAGGTCACGTACAGTATGAAAATGACCAGATATTAGCACTAGCATTAGATCGCTAGCATTAGCAAATAAGCATTAGCATTCAAACTTAAACTTACTGTATTTGCATGTATACAAGAAGGGTGAAGCTTTAATGCCATCTAATCTGATATTCCCATGAAGGGTTATGCTTTAATGCCATCTGATCACTTTTATCCATTATAGATGACACGTAAAGTATGAAAATGACCAGATATTAGCACTAGCATTAGAAGTTAGCATTAGCAAACTTAGCATTGCATGTATTCAAAGTTTAACATTGCTGTATTTGCATATATACAAGAAGGGTTATACTTTAATGCCATCTGATCTCTTATATCCATCATAGAGGACACGTACAGTATGAAAATGACCAGATAATAGCACTAGCATTAGATTGCTAGCATTAGCAAGTTAGCATTAGCATTCAAGCTTAAACTTGCTGTACTTGCATGTAAATAAGAAGGTTTAAGCTTTAATGCCATCTAATATGATATTCCAAAGAAGGGTTATGCTTTAATGCCATCTGATCTCTTATATGCATCATAGAGGACAAGTACAGTATGAAAATGACCTGATATTAGCACTAGCATTAGATCGCTAGCATTAGCAAGTTAGCATTAGCATTCAAACTTTAACATTGCTGTATTTGCATATATACAAGAAGGGTGAAGCTTTAATGCCATCTAATCTAATATGCCCATGAAGGGTTATGCTTTAATGCCATCTGATATGTTATTTCCATTATAGAGGACACACACAGTATGAAAATGAGCAGATATTAGCACTAGCATTATATCGCTAGCATTAGCAAGTTAGCATTAGCATTCAAACTTAAACTTACTGTACTTGCATGTATACAAGAAGGGTGAAGCTTTAATGCCATCTAATCTGATATTCCCATGAAGGGTTATGCTTTAATGCCATCTGATCTCTTATATGCATCATAGAGGACACGTACCTTTTGAAAATGACCAGATATTAGCACTAGCATTAGATCGCTAGCATTAGGAAGTTAGCATTAGCATTCAAGCTTAAACTTGCTGTACTTGCAAGTATACAAGAAGGTGAAGCGTTAATGCCATCTAATCTAATATGCCCATGAAGGGTTATGCTTTAATGCCATCTGATCTCTTATTTCCATTATAGAGGACACGTACAGGATGAAAATGACCAGATATTAGCATTAGCATTAGATCCCTAGTATTAGCAAGTTAGCATTAGCATTCAAACTTTAACATTGCTGTTTTTGCGTATATAAAGATGGGTTAAGCTTTAATGCCATCTAACGTCTTAATTCCATAAAAGGTGATGCTTTTATGCCATCTGATTTCTTATTTCCATTATAAGTAACACATACAGTTTGAAAATGACCAGAAATTAGCACTAGCATTAGATCGCTAGTATTAGCAAGTTAGCATTAGCATTCATCCTTAAACTTGCTATACTTGCATGTATACAAGAAGGGTGAAGCTTTAATGGCATCTAATCTGATATTCCAAACAAGGGTTATGCTTAAATGCCATCTGAATTCTGATATCCATCATAGAGGACAAGTACAGTATGAAAATGACCTGATATTAACACTAGTATTAGATCGCTAGCATTAGCAAGTTAGCATTAGCATTCAAACTTTAACATTGCTGTATTTGCATATATACAAGAAGGGTGAAGCTTTAATGGCATCTAATCTAATATGCCCATGTAGGGTTATGCTTTAATGCCATCTGATCTCTTATTTCCATTATAAAGGACACGTACAGTATGAAAATGACCAGATATTAGCACTAGCATTAGATTGCTAGCAATAGCAAGTTAGCATTAGCATTAAAACTTAAACTAGCATACTTAAACTTACTGTAATTGCATGTATACAAGAAGGGTTATGCCATCTAATGCCAGCTAACCTCATAATTCCATAAAAGGTGATGCTTTTATGCCATCTGATTCAAACTTATTTCCATTATAAGTAAATACATACAGTTTTAAAATGACCAGAAATTAGCACTAGCATTAGATCGCTAGTATTAGCAAGTTAGCATTAGCATTCAACCTTAAACTTGCTATACTTGCATGTATACAAGAAGGGTGAAGCTTTAATGGCATCTAATCTGATATTCCAATCAAGGGTTATGCTTAAATGCCATCTGTATTCTTATATCCATCATAGAGGACAAGTACAGTATGAAAATGACCTGATATTAGCACTAGCATTAGATCGCTAGCATTAGCAAGTTAGCATTAGCATTCAAACTTTAACATTGCTGTATTTGCATATATACAAGAAGGGTGAAGCTTTAATGCCATCTAATCTAATATGCCCATGAAGGGTTATGCTTTAATGGCATCTGATATCTTATTTCCATTATAGAGGAGACATACAGTATGAAAATGAGCAGATATTAGCACTAGCATTATATCGCTAGCATTAGCAAGTTAGCATTAGCATTCAAACTTAAACTTACTGTACTTGCATGTATACAAGAAGGGTGAAGCTTTAATGCCATCTAATCTGATATTCCCATGAAGGGTTATGCTTTAATGCCATCTGATATCTTATATCCATCATAGAGGACACGTACAGTTTGAAAATGACCAGATATTAGCACTAGCATTAGATCGCTTGCATTAGGAAGTTAGCATTAGCATTCAAGCTTAAACTTGCTGTACTTGCAAGTATACAAGAAGGTGAAGCGTTAATGCCATCTAATCTAATATGCCCATGAAGGGTTATGCTTTAATGCCAACTGATCTCTTTTATTTCCATTATAGAGACAACGTACAGTTTGAAAATGACCAGATATTAGCATTAGCATTAGATCCCTAGCATTAGCAAGTTAGCATTAGCATTCAAACTTTTAACATTGCTGTTTTTATGATATAAAGATGGGTTAAGCTTTAATGCCATCTAACGCTAGCTTTAATAATTCCATAAAAGGTGATGCTTTTATGCCATCTGATTTCTTATTTCCATTATAAGTAACACATACAGTTTGAAAATGACCAGAAATTAGCACTAGCATTAGATCGCTAGTATTAGCAAGTTAGCCTTAGCATTCAACCTTAAACTTGCTATACTTGCATGTATACAAGAAGGGTGAAGCTTTAATGGCATCTAATCTGATATTCCATTCAAGGGTTATGCTTAAATGCCATCTGAATTCTGATTTCCATCATAGAGGACAAGTACAGTATGAAAATGACCTGATATTAACACTAGTATTAGATCGCTAGCATTAGCAAGTTAGCATTAGCATTCAAACTTTAACATTGCTGTATTTGCATATATACAAGAAGGGTGAAGCTTTAATGGCATCTAATCTATTATGCCCATGTAGGGTTATGCTTTAATGCCATCTGATCTCTTATTTCCATTATAAAGGACACGTACAGTATGAAAATGACCAGATATTAGCACTAGCATTAGATTGCTAGCAATAGCAAGTTAGCATTAGCATTAAAACTTAAACTTACTGTACTTGCATGTATACAAGAAGGGTTAAGCTTTAATGCCATCTAACCTCATAATTCCATAAAAGGTGATGCTTTTATGCCATCTGATCTCTTATTTCCATTATAAGTAACACATACAGTTTGAAAATGACCAGAAATTAGCACTAGCATTAGATCGCTAGTATTAGCAAGTTAGCATTAGCATTCAACCTTAAACTTGCTATACTTGCATGTATACAAGAAGGGTGAAGCTTTAATGGCATCTAATCTGATATTCCAATCAAGGGTTATGCTTAAATGCCATCTGTATTCTTATATCCATCATAGAGGACAAGTACAGTATGAAAATGACCAGATATTAGCGCTAGCATTAGATCGCTAGCATTATCAAGTTAGCATTAGCATTCAAAAATAAACATTGCAGAACTTGCATGTGTACAAGAAGGGTGAAGCTTTAATGCCATCTAATCTAATATGCCCATGAAGGGTTATGCTTTAATGCCATCTGATCTCTTATATCCATCATAGAGGACACGTATAGTATGAAAATAACCAGATACTAGCACTAGCATTAGATCGTTAGCATTAGCAAGTTAGCATTAGCATTGAAACTTAAACTTGCTGTACTTGCATGTATACAAGAATTGGTAAGCTTTAATGCCATCAAATCTGATATTCCCATGAAGGGTTATGCTTTAATGCCATCTGATCACTTATATCCATCATAGACGACACGTACACTATGAAAATGACCAGATATTGGCACTAGCATTAGATCGCTAACATTATCAAGTTAGCATTAGCATTCAAACTTAAACATTGCAGAACTTGCATGTATACAAGAAGGGTGAAGCTTTAATGCCATCTAATCTAATATGCCCATGTACGGTTATGCTTTAATGCCATCTGATCTCTTATTTCCATTATAAAGGACACATACAGTATGAAAATGACCAGATATTAGCACTAGCATTAGATGGCAAGCAATAGCAAATTAGCATTAGCATTCAAACTTAAACTTACTGTACTTGCATGTATACAAGAAGGGTTAAGCTTTAATGCCATCTAATCTGATATTCCCATGAAGGGTTATGCTTTAAAGCCATCTGATCTCTTATATCCATCATAGAGGACACGTAAAGTATGAAAATGACCAGATATTAGCACTAGCATTAGATCGTTAGCATTAGCAAGTTAGCATTAGTATTCAAACTTTAACATTGTTGTATTTGCATTTATACAAGTAGCGTTATGCTTTAATGCCATCTGATCTCTTATTTCCATCATAGAGCACACGTACAGTATGAAAATGACCAGATATTAGCACTAGCATTAGATCGCTAGCATTAGCAAGTTAGCATTAGCATTCAAACTTAAACTTGCTGTACTTGCATGTATACAAGAAGGGTTAAGCTTTAATGCCATCTAATCTGATATTCCCATGAAGGGTTATGCTTTTAATGCCATCTGATCTCTTTATTTCCATTATAGAGGACACGTACTGTATGAAAATGACCAGATATTAGCACTAGCATTAGATCGTTAGCAATAGCAAATTAGCATTAGCATTCAAACTTAAACTTACTGTACTTGCATGTACACAAGAAGGGTTAAGCTTTAATGCCATCTAATCTGATATTCCCATGAAGGGTTATGCTTTAAAGCCATCTGATCTCTTATATCCATCATAGATGACACGTAAAGTATGAAAATGACCAGATATTAGCACTAGCATTAGATCGTTAGCATTAGCAAGTTAGCATTAGTATTCAAAGCTTAACATTGCTGTATTTACATATATACAAGAAGGGTTATGCTTTAATGCCATCTTATCTAATATGCCCATGAAGGGTTATGCTTTAATGCCATCTGATCTCTTATTTCCATTATAGAGGACACATTCAGTATGAAAATGACCAGATATTAGCATTAGCATTAGATCCCTAGCATTAGCAAGTTAGCATTAGCATTCAAACTTTAACATTGCTGTTTTTGCGTATATAAAGATGGGTTAAGCTTTAATGCCATCTAACCTCATAATTCCATAAAAGGTGATGCTTTTATGCCATCTGATCTCTTATTACCATTATAAGTAACACATACAGTTTGAAAATGACCAGAAATTAGCACTAGCAATAGATCGCTAGTATTAGCAAGTTAGCATTAGCATTCAACCTCAAACTTGCTATACTTGCATGTATACAAGAAGGGTGAAGCTTTAATGGCATCTAATCTGATATTCCAATAAAGGGTTATGCTTAAATGCCATCTGATTTCTTATATCCATCATAGAGGACAAGTACAGTATGAAAATGACCAGATATTAGCACTAGCATTAGATCGTTAGCATTAGCAAGTTAGCATTAGCATTGAAACTAAAACTTGCTGTTCTTGCTTGTATACAAGAATTGTTAAGCTTTAATGCCATCAAATCTGATATTCCCATGAAGGGTTATGCTTTAATGCCATCTGATCACTTATATCCATCATAGACGACACGTACAGTATGAAAATGACCAGATATTGGCACTAGCATTAGATCGCTAGCATTAACAACTTAGCATTAGCATTCAAACTTAAACTTACTGCACTTGCAAGTATCCAAGAAGGTGAAGCTTTAATGCCATCTAATCTGATATTCCCATGAAGGGTTATGCTTTCATGCAATCTGATCTCTTATATCCATCATAGAGGACACGTACAGTATGAAAATAACCAGATATTAGCACTAGCATTAGATCGTTAGCATTAGCAAGTTAGCATTAGCATTGAAACTTAAACTTGCTATACTTGCATGTATACAAAAAGGGTTAAGCTATAATGCCATCAAATCTGATATTCCCATGAAGGGTTTTGCTTTAATGCCATCTGATCTCTTATATCCATCATAGAGGACACGTACAGTTTGAAAATGACCAGATATTAGCACTAGCATTAGATTGCTCGCCTTAGCAAGTTAGCATTAGCATTCAAGCTTAAACTTGCATTACTTGCAAGTATACAAGAAGGTGAAGCTTTAATGCCACCTAATCTGATATTTCCATGAAGGGATATGCTTTAATGCAATCTGATCTCTTATTTCCATCATAAAGGAAACATACATTATGAAAATGACCAGATATTAGCACTAGCATTAGATCGCTAGTATAAGCAAGTTAGCATCAGCATTCAAACTTTAACATTGCTGTTTTTGCGTATATAAAGAAGGGTTAAGCTTTAATGACATCTTACCTCATAATCACATGAAAGGTGATGCTTTAATGCCATCTGATCTCTTATTTCCATTATAAATAACACATACAGTTTGAAAATGAACAGAAATTAGCACTAGCATTAAATTTCTAGCATTAGCAAGTTAGCATTAGCATTCAACCTTAAACTTGCTGTACTTGCATGTATACAAGAAGGGTTAAACTTTAATGGCATCTAATCTGATATTCCAATGAAGGGTTATGCTTAAATGCCATCTGATTTCTTATATGCATCATAGAGGACAAGTACAGTATGAAAATGACCAGATATTAGCACTAGCATTAGATCGCTAGCATTATCAAGTTAGCATTAGCATTCAAACTTAAACATTGTAGAACTTGCATGTATACAAGAAGGGTTAAGCTTTAATGCCATCTGATCTCTTATTTCCATTATTGAGGACACATACAGTATGAAAATGACCAGATATAAACACTAGCATTAGATCTAGCATTAAAGTTAGCATTAGCATTCAACCTTAAACTTGCTGTATGCATGTATACAAGAAGGGTTAACCTTTAATGCCATCTAATCTGATATTCCAATGAAGGGTTATGTTTTAATGCCATCTGATCTCTTATATGGATCATCGAGGACAAGTACAGTATGAAAATGACCTGATATTAACACTAGTATTAGATCGCTAGCATTAGCAAGTTAGCATTAGCATTCAAACTTTAACATTGCTGTATTTGCATATATACAAGAAGGGTGAAGCTTTAATGGAATCTAATCTAATATGCCCATGTAGGGTTATGCTTTAATGCCATCTGATCTCTTATTTCCATTATAAAGGACACGTACAGTATGAAAATGACCAGATATTAGCACTAGCATTAGATCGCTAGCAATAGCAAGTTAGCATTAGCATTCAAACTTAAACTTACTGTACTTGCATGTATACAAGAAAGGTGAAGCTTTAATGCCATCTAATCTAATATGCCCATTATGGGATATGCTTAAATGCCATCTGATCTCTTATTTCCATCATAAAGGACACGTACCATATGAAAATGACCAGATATTAGCACTAGCATTAGATCGCTAGTATTAGCAAGTTAGCATTAGCATTCAAACTTTAACATTGCTGTTTTTGCGTATATAAAGATGGGTTAAGCTTTAATGCCATCTAACCTCATAATTCCATAAAAGGTGATGCTTTTATGCCATCTGATATCTTATTTCCATTATAAGTAACACATACAGTTTGAAAATGCACAGAAATTAGCACTAGCATTAGATCGCTAGCATTAGCAAGTTAGCATTAGCATTCAACCTTTCACTTGCTGTACTTGCATGTATACAAGAAGGGTTAAGCTTTAATGCCATCTAATCTGATATTCCAATGAAGGGTTATGCTTAAATGCCATATGATCTCTTATCTGCATCATCGAGGACAAGTACAGTATGAAAATGACCTTATATTAGCACTAGAATTAGATCGCTAGCATCAGCAAGTTAGCATTAGCATTCAAACTTAAACATTGCAGTATTTGTATATATACAAGAAGGGTTAAGCTTTAATGCCATCTAATCTAATATGCCTATGAAGGGTTATGCATTAATATCATCTGATCTCTTATTTCCATTATAGAGGACACGTACAGTATGAAAATGACCAGATATTAGCACTAGCATTAGATCGCTAGCATTAGCAAGTTAGCATTAGCATTCAAACTTAAACATTGCAGAACTTGCATGTATCCAATAAGAGTGAAGCTTTAATGCCATCTAATCTAATATGCCCATGAAGGGTTATGCTTTAATGCCATCTGATCTCTTATTTCCATTATAGAGGACACATACAGTATGAAAATGACCAGATATTAGCACTAGCATTAGATCGCTAGCATTAGCAAGTTAGCATTAGCATTCAACCTTAAACTTGCTGTACTTCCATGTATACAAGAAGGGTTAAGCTTTAATGCCATCTAATCTGATATTCCAATGAAGGGTTATGTTTTAATGCCATCTGATCTCTTATATCCATCATAGAGGACAAGTACAGTATGAAAATGACCTGATATTAACACTAGTATTAGATCGCTAGCATTAGCAAGTTAGCATTAGCATTCAAACTTTAACATTGCTGTATTTGCATATATACAAGAAGGGTGAAGCTTTAATGGCATCTAATCTAATATGCCCATGTAGGGTTATGCTTTAATGCCATCTGATCTCTTATTTCCATTATAAAGGACACGTACAGTATGAAAATGACCAGATATTAGCACTAGCATTAGATCGCTAGCAATAGCAAGTTAGCATTAGCATTCAAACTTTAACATTTTTGTATTTGCATTTATACAAGTAGCGTTATGCTTTAATGCCATCTGATCTCTTATTTCCATCATAGAGCACACGTACAGTATGAAAATGACCAGATATTAGCACTAGCATTAGATCGCTAGCATTAGCAAGTTAGCATTAGCATTCATACTTAAACTTGCTGTACTTGCATGTATACAAGAAGGGTAAAGCTTTAATGCCATCAAATCTGATATTCCCATGAAGGGTTATGCTTTAATGCCATCTGATCTCTTATATCCATCATAGACGACACATACAGTATGAAAATGACCAGATATTAGCACTAGCATTAGATCGCTAGCATTATCAAGTTAGCATTAGCATTCAAACTTAAACATTGCAGAACTTGCATGTATACAAGAAGGGTGAAGCTTTAATGCCATCTAATCTAATATGCCCATGAAGGGTTATGCTTTAATGCCATCTGATCTCTTATTTCCATTATAGAGGTCACGTACTGTATGAAAATGACCAGATATTAGCACTAGCATTAGATCGCTAGCAATAGCAAATAAGCATTAGCATTCAAACTTAAACTTACTGTACTTGCATGTATACAAGAAGGGTTAAGCTTTAATGCCATCTAATCTGATATTCCCATGAAGGGTTATGCTTTAAAGCCATCTGATCACTTTTATCCATCATAGATGACACGTAAAGTATGAAAATGACCAGATATTAGCACTAGCATTAGATCGTTAGCATTAGCAAGTTAGCATTAGTATTCAAAGTTTAACATTGCTGTATTTGCATATATACAAGAAGGGTTATACTTTAATGCCATCTGATCTCTTATATCCATCATAGAGGACACGTACAGTATGAAAATGACCAGATAATAGCACTAGCATTAGATTGCTAGCATTAGCAAGTTAGCATTAGCATTCAAGCTTAAACTTGCTGTACTTGCATGTAAATAAGAAGGTTTAAGCTTTAATGCCATCTAATATGATATTCCAAAGAAGGGTTATGCTTTAATGCCATCTGATCTCTTATATGCATCATAGAGGACAAGTACAGTATGAAAATGACCTGATATTAGCACTAGCATTAGATCGCTAGCATTAGCAAGTTAGCATTAGCATTCAAACTTTAACATTGCTGTATTTGCATATATACAAGAAGGGTGAAGCTTTAATGCCATCTAATCTAATATGCCCATGAAGGGTTATGCTTTAATGCCATCTGATATGTTATTTCCATTATAGAGGACACACACAGTATGAAAATGAGCAGATATTAGCACTAGCATTATATCGCTAGCATTAGCAAAGTTAGCATTAGCATTCAAACTTAAACTTACTGTACTTGCATGTATACAAGAAGGGTGAAGCTTTAATGCCATCTAATCTGATATTCCCATGAAGGGTTATGCTTTAATGCCATCTGATCTCTTATATGCATCATAGAGGACACGTACCTTTTGAAAATGACCAGATATTAGCACTAGCATTAGATCGCTAGCATTAGGAAGTTAGCATTAGCATTCAAGCTTAAACTTGCTGTACTTGCAACTATACAAGAAGGTGAAGCGTTAATGCCATCTAATCTAATATGCCCATGAAGGGTTATGCTTTAATGCCATCTGATCTCTTATTTCCATTATAGAGGACACGTACAGGATGAAAATGACCAGATATTAGCATTAGCATTAGATCCCTAGTATTAGCAAGTTAGCATTAGCATTCAAACTTTAACATTGCTGTTTTTGCGTATATAAAGATGGGTTAAGCTTTAATGCCATCTAACGTCTTAATTCCATAAAAGGTGATGCTTTTATGCCATCTGATTTTTTATTTCCATTATAAGTAACACATACAGTTTGAAAATGACCAGAAATTAGCACTAGCATTAGATCGCTAGTATTAGCAAGTTAGCATTAGCATTCATCCTTAAACTTGCTATACTTGCATGTATACAAGAAGGGTGAAGCTTTAATGGCATCTAATCTGATATTCCAAACAAGGGTTATGCTTAAATGCCATCTGAATTCTGATATCCATCATAGAGGACAAGTACAGTATGAAAATGACCTGATATTAACACTAGTATTAGATCGCTAGCATTAGCAAGTTAGCATTAGCATTCAAACTTTAACATTGCTGTATTTGCATATATACAAGAAGGGTGAAGCTTTAATGGCATCTAATCTAATATGCCCATGTAGGGTTATGCTTTAATGCCATCTGATCTCTTATTTCCATTATAAAGGACACGTACAGTATGAAAATGACCAGATATTAGCACTAGCATTAGATTGCTAGCTAGCAATAAAACAAGTTAGCATTAGCATTAAAACTTAAACTTACTGTAATTGCATGTATACAAGAAGGGTTAAGTTTTAATGCCAGCTAAATTAGCATTCCATTATGTTTTTTACCGCTAAAGGTGATCAACTTTTTTTTGTATTTGCATGTATACAAGAAGGAAGCTTGAATGGCATCTAATCTGATATGCCATCCATGGTTTGATGACCTATTAGCACTAGCATTAGATCTTAGCAAGTTAGCATTTTCAAACTTTAAACCATTATAAGAAACAATGCATCTACAGATTTGAAAATGACCATCTGAAATTAGCACTACAGCATTAGATCGCTAGTATTAGCAAGTTAGCATTAGCATTCAACCTTAAACTTGCTGTACTTGCATGTATACAAGAAGGGTGAAGCTTTAATGGCATCTAATCTGATATTCCAATGAAGGGTTATGCTTAAATGCCATCTGATTCTTATATCCATCATAGAGGACAAGTACAGTATGAAAATGACCAGATATTAGCACTAGCATTAGATCGCTAGCATTAGCAAGTTAGCATTAGCATTCAAACTTTAAACATTGCATTTGCTGTATTTGCATCTAATCTATATACCAAGAGCACACGTACAGTATGAAAATGACCAGATTTAATAGCATTAGATCATCAAGTTAGCATTAGCATTCAAACTAACATTGCTGTTTTGCATGATAGAAGGGTTAAGCTTTAATGCCATCTGATATCTTATTTCCATCTATATTTCCATTATAGAGACATACAGTATGAAAATGACCAGATATTAGCACTAGCATTAGATCGCTAGCATTAGCAAGTTAGCATTAGCATTCAAACTTAAACTTACTGTACTTGCATGTATACAAGAAGGGTGAAGCTTTAATGCCATCTAATCTGATATTCCATTGAAGGGTTATGCTTTAAATGCCATCTGATTCTTATATCCATCATAGAGGACACATACAGTATGAAAATGACCAGATATTAGCACTAGCATTAGATCGCTAGCATTAGATTAGCATTCAAACTTAAACTTGCTGTATTTGCATGTATACAAGAAGGGTTAAGCTTTAATGCCATCTAATCTGATATTCCCATGAAGGGTTATGCTTTAATGCCATCTGATCTCTTATTTCCATTATAGAGGATATGTACAGTATGAAAATGACCAGATATTAGCACTAGCATTAGATCGCTAGCATTAGCAAATTAGCATTAGCATTCAAACTTAAACTTACTGTACTTGCATGTATACAAGAAGGGTTAAGCTTTAATGCCATCTAATCTGATATTCCCATGAAGGGTTATGCTTTAATGCCATCTGATCACTTATATCCATCATAGATGAAAATGACCAGATATTAGCACTAGCATTAGATCGCTAGTATTAGCAAGTTAGCATTAGCATTCAAACTTTAACTTGCAGTATTTGCAAGTATACAAGAAGGGTGAAGCTTTAATGCCATCTAATCTAATATGCCCATGAAGGGTTATGCTTTAATGCCAACTGATCTCTTATTTCCATTATAGAGGACACGTACAGGATGAAAATGACCAGATATTAGCATTAGCATTAGATCCCTAGCATTAGCAAGTTAGCATTAGCATTCAAACTTTAACATTGCTGTTTTTGCGTATATAAAGATGGGTTAAGCTTTAATGCCATCTAACGTCTTAATTCCATAAAAGGTGATGCTTTTATGCCATCTGATTTCTTATTTCCATTATAAGTAACACATACAGTTTGAAAATGACCAGAAATTAGCACTAGCATTAGATCGCTAGTATTAGCAAGTTAGCCTTAGCATTCAACCTTAAACTTGCTATACTTGCATGTATACAAGAAGGGTGAAGCTTTAATGGCATCTAATCTGATATTCCATTCAAGGGTTATGCTTAAATGCCATCTGAATTCTGATTTCCATCATAGAGGACAAGTACAGTATGAAAATGACCTGATATTAACACTAGTATTAGATCGCTAGCATTAGCAAGTTAGCATTAGCATTCAAACTTTAACATTGCTGTATTTGCATATATACAAGAAGGGTGAAGCTTTAATGGCATCTAATCTATTATGCCCATGTAGGGTTATGCTTTAATGCCATCTGATCTCTTATTTCCATTATAAAGGACACGTACAGTATGAAAATGACCAGATATTAGCACTAGCATTAGATTGCTAGCAATAGCAAGTTAGCATTAGCATTAAAACTTAAACTTACTGTACTTGCATGTATACAAGAAGGGTTAAGCTTTAATGCCATCTAACCTCATAATTCCATAAAAGGTGATGCTTTTATGCCATCTGATCTCTTATTTCCATTATAAGTAACACATACAGTTTGAAAATGACCAGAAATTAGCACTAGCATTAGATCGCTAGTATTAGCAAGTTAGCATTAGCATTCAACCTTAAACTTGCTATACTTGCATGTATACAAGAATTGAAGCTTTAATGGCATCTAATCTGATATTCCAATCAAGGGTTATGCTTAAATGCCATCTGTATTCTTATATCCATCATAGAGGACAAGTACAGTATGAAAATGACCAGATATTAGCGCTAGCATTAGATCGCTAGCATTATCAAGTTAGCATTAGCATTCAAAAATAAACATTGCAGAACTTGCATGTGTACAAGAAGGGTGAAGCTTTAATGCCATCTAATCTAATATGCCCATGAAGGGTTATGCTTTAATGCCATCTGATCTCTTATATCCATCATAGAGGACACGTATAGTATGAAAATAACCAGATACTAGCACTAGCATTAGATCGTTAGCATTAGCAAGTTAGCATTAGCATTGAAACTTAAACTTGCTGTACTTGCATGTATACAAGAATTGGTAAGCTTTAATGCCATCAAATCTGATATTCCCATGAAGGGTTATGCTTTAATGCCATCTGATCACTTATATCCATCATAGACGACACGATTACACTATGAAAAATGACCAGATATTGGCACTAGCATTAGATCGCTAACATTATCAAGTTAGCATTAGCATTCAAACTTAAACATTGCAGAACTTGCATGTATACAAGAAGGGTGAAGCTTTAATGCCATCTAATCTAATATGCCCATGTACGGTTATGCTTTAATGCCATCTGATCTCTTATTTCCATTATAAAGGACACATACAGTATGAAAATGACCAGATATTAGCACTAGCATTAGATGGCAAGCAATAGCAAATTAGCATTAGCATTCAAACTTAAACTTACTGTACTTGCATGTTTACAAGAAGGGTTAAGCTTTAATGCCATCTAATCTGATATTCCCATGAAGGGTTATGCTTTAAAGCCATCTGATCTCTTATATCCATCATAGAGGACACGTAAAGTATGAAAATGACCAGATATTAGCACTAGCATTAGATCGTTAGCATTAGCAAGTTAGCATTAGTATTCAAACTTTTAACATTGTTGTATTTGCCATCATTTATACAAGTAGCGTTATGCTTTAATGCCATCTGATCTCTTATTTCCATCATAGAGCACACGTACAGTATGAAAATGACCAGATATTAGCACTAGCATTAGATCGCTAGCATTAGCAAGTTAGCATTAGCATTCAAACTTAAACTTGCTGTACTTGCATGTATACAAGAAGGGTTAAGCTTTAATGCCATCTAATCTGATATTCCATGAAGGGTTATGCTTTAATGCCATCTGATCTCTTATATCCATATAGAGACACGTTATGAAAATGACCAGATATTAGCACTAGCATTAGATCGTTAGCATCCAAATTAGCATTAGCATTCAAACTTAAACTTGCTGTTCTTGCATGTACACAAGAAGGGGTTAAGCTTTTAATGCCATCTAATCTGATATTCCCATGAAGGGTTATGCTTTAATGCCATCTGATCTCTTATATCCATCATAGATGACACGTACAGTATGAAAATGACCAGATATTAGCACTAGCATTAGATCGCTAGCATTAGCAACTTAGCATTAGTATTCAAACTTAACATTGCTGTATTTACATATATACAAGAAGGGTTAAAACTTTAATGCCATCTTATCTAATATTCCCATGAAGGGTTATGCTTTAATGCCATCTGATCTCTTATTTCCATTATAGAGGACACATTCAGTATGAAAATGACCAGATATTAGCACTAGCATTAGATCCCTAGCATTAGCAAGTTAGCATTAGCATTCAAACTTTAACATTGCTGTTTTTATGCATATATAAGATGGGTTAAGCTTTAATGCCATCTAACCTCATAATTCCATAAAAGGTGATGCTTTAATGCCATCTGATCTCTTATTACCATTATAAGTAACACATACAGTTTGAAAATGACCAGAAATTAGCACTAGCATTAGATCGCTAGTATTAGCAAGTTAGCATTAGCATTCAACCTCAAACTTGCTATACTTGCATGTATACAAGAAGAAGGGTGAAGCTTTAATGGCATCTAATCTGATATTCCAATAAAGGGTTATGCTTTAATGCCATCTGATTTCTTATATCCATCATAGAGGACAAGTACAGTATGAAAATGACCAGATATTAGCACTAGCATTAGATCGTTAGCATTAGCAAGTTAGCATTAGCATTCAAACTAAAACTTGCTGTTCTTGCTTGTATACAAGAATTGTTAAGCTTTAATGCCATCAAATCTGATATTCCCATGAAGGGTTTTGCTTTAATGCCATCTGATCTCTTATATCCATCATAGACGACACGTACAGTTTGAAAATGACCAGATATTAGCACTAGCATTAGATTTCTAGCATTAGCAAGTTAGCATTAGCATTCAAACTTAAACTTGCTGCACTTGCATGTATCCAAGAAGGTTAAGCTTTAATGCCATCTAATCTGATATTCCCATGAAGGGTTATGCTTTCATGCAATCTGATCTCTTATATCCATCATAGAGGACACGTACAGTATGAAAATAACCAGATATTAGCACTAGCATTAGATCGTTAGCATTAGCAAGTTAGCATTAGCATTGAAACTTAAACTTTATACTTGCATGTATACAAAAAGGTTAAGCTATAATGCCATCAAATCTGATATTCCCATGAAGGGTTTTGCTTTAATGCCATCTGATCTCTTATATCCATCATAGAGGACACGTACAGTTTGAAAATGACCAGATATTAGCACTAGCATTAGATCGCTAGCATTAGCAAGTTAGCATTAGCATTCAAACTTAAACTTGCATTACTTGCATGTATACAAGAAGGTGAAGCTTTAATGCCATCTAATCTGATATTTCCATGAAGGGTTATGCTTTAATGCAATCTGATCTCTTATTTCCATCATAAAGGAAAAGTATACAGTATGAAAATGACCAGATATTAGCACTAGCATTAGATCGCTAGTATAAGCAAGTTAGCATTAGCATTCAAACTTTAACATTGCTGTTTTTGCATATATAAAGAAGGGTTAAGCTTTAATGACATCTTATCTATAATCACATGAAAGGTTATGCTTTAATGCCATCTGATCTCTTATTTCCATTATAAATAACACATACAGTTTGAAAATGAACAGATATTAGCACTAGCATTAAATTTCTAGCATTAGCAAGTTAGCATTAGCATTCAACCTTAAACTTGCTGTACTTGCATGTATACAAGAAGGGTTAAACTTTAATGGCATCTAATCTGATATTCCAATGAAGGGTTATGCTTTAAATGCCATCTGATTTCTTATATCCATCATAGAGGACAAGTACAGTATGAAAATGACCAGATATTAGCACTAGCATTAGATCGCTAGCATTATCAAGTTAGCATTAGCATTCAAACTTAAACATTGTAGAACTTGCATGTATACAAGAAGGGTTAAGCTTTAATGCCATCTGATCTCTTATTTCCATTATTGAGGACACATACAGTATGAAAATGACCAGATATAAACACTAGCATTAGATCGCTAGCATTAGCAAGTTAGCATTAGCATTCAACCTTAAACTTGCTGTACTTGCATGTATACAAGAAGGGTTAACCTTTAATGCCATCTAATCTGATATTCCAATGAAGGGTTATGTTTTAATGCCATCTGATCTCTTATATGGATCATCGAGGACAAGTACAGTATGAAAATGACCTGATATTAACACTAGTATTAGATCGCTAGCATTAGCAAGTTAGCATTAGCATTCAAACTTTAACATTGCTGTATTTGCATATATACAAGAAGGGTGAAGCTTTAATGGAATCTAATCTAATATGCCCATGTAGGGTTATGCTTTAATGCCATCTGATCTCTTATTTCCATTATAAAGGACACGTACAGTATGAAAATGACCAGATATTAGCACTAGCATTAGATCGCTAGCAATAGCAAGTTAGCATTAGCATTCAAACTTAAACTTACTGTACTTGCATGTATACAAGAAGGGTTAAGCTTTAATGCCATCTAATCTGATATTCCCATGAAGGGTTATGCTTTAATGCCATCTGATCTCTTATTTCCATCAAAGAGGACACGTACAGTATGAAAATGACCAGATATTAGCACTAGCATTAGATCGCTAGCATTAGCAAGTTAGCATTAGCATTCAAACTTTTAACATTTTGCATGTATTTGCATTTATGCCATCTAATCCTAATATGCCCATGAAGGATATGCTTTAATGCCATCTGATCTCTTATTTCCATCATAGAGCACACATACAGTATGAAAATGACCAGATATTAGCACTAGCATTAGATCGCTAGCATTAGCAAGTTAGCATTAGCATTCAAACTTAAAATTGCTGTACTTGCATGTATACAAGAAGGGTTACGCTTTAATGCCATCTAATCTGATATTCCCATGAAGGGTTATGCTTTAATGCCATCTGATCTCTTATTTCCATTATAGAGGACACGTACTGGTATGAAAATGACCAGATATTAGCACTAGCATTAGATCGCTAGCATTAGCAAATTAGCATTAGCATTCAAACTTAAACTTACAGTACTTGCATGTATACAAGAAGGGTTAAGCTTTAATGCCATCTAATCTGATATTCCCATGAAGGGTTATGCTTTAAAGCCATCTGATCTCTTATTTCCATCATAGAGGACACGTACAGTATGAAAATGACCAGATATTAGCACTAGCATTAGATCGTTAGCATTATCAAGTTAGCATTAGCATTCAAACTTTAAAATTTTTGTATTTGCATTTATACAAGAAGGGTTAAGCTTTAATGCCATCTAATCTGATATTCCCATCATAGTTACACACATACAGCCATGAAAATCTCTTATATCCAGCACTAGATTACATGTACAGCATGAAAAAGACCAGATTTAGCACTAGCATTAGATCAAGCATTAGTAAAAGTTAGCATTAGCATTCAAAGGATATATGCTTTTAATGCTTGCTGTACTTAGCATGTATAGAATGAAGATATTAGGTTAATCGCTTTAATGCCATCTAATATGATATTCTAAAGAAGGGGTTATGCTTTTAATGCCATCTGATCTCTTATATCCATCATAGAGACAAGTACAGTATGAAAATGACCAGATATTAGCACTAGCATTAGATCGCTAGCATTAGCAAGTTAGCATTAGCATTCAAACTTTAACATTGCAGTACTTACATATATACAAGAAGGGTTAAGCTTTAATGCCATCTAAAACTAATATTCCCATGAAGGGTTATGCTTTAATGCCATCTGATCTCTTATTTCCATTATAGAGGACACATACAGTATGAAAATGACCAGATATTAGCACTAGCATTAGATCGCTAGCATTATCAAGTTAGCATTAGCATTCAAACTTAAACATTGCTGTACTTGCATGTATACAAGAAGGGTTAAGCTTTAATGCCATCTAATCTAATATTCCAATGAAGGGTTATGCTTTTAATGCCATCTGATCTCTTATTTCCATTATAGAGGACACATACAGTATGAAAATGACCAGATATTAGCACTAGCATTAGATCGCTAGCATTAGCAAGTTAGCATTAGCATTCAAACTTAAACTTGCTGTACTTGCATGTATACAAGAAGGTTAAGCTTTAATGCTATCTAATCTGATATTCCAAAGAAGGGTTATGCTTTTAATGCTATCTGATTCTTATATGGATCATAGAGGACAAGTACAGTATGAAAATGACCTGATATTAGTACTAGCATTAGATCGCTAGCATTAGCAAGTTAGCATTAGCATTCAAACTTTAACATTGCTGTATTTGCATATATACAAGAAGGGCCAAAGCTTTAATGCCATCTAATCTAATATGCCCATGAAGGGTTATGCTTTAATGCCATCTGATCTCTTATTTCCATTATAGAGGACACATACAGTATGAAAATGACCAGATATTAGCACTAGCATTAGATCGCTAGCAATAGCAAGTTAGCATTAGCATTCAAACTTAAACTTACAGAACTTGCATGTATACAAGAAGAGTGAAGCTTTAATGCCATCTAATCTAATATTCCCATGAAGGGTTATGCTTTAAAGCCATCTAGATCTCTTATATCCATTATAGAGGATACATAAGTATGAAAATGACCAGATATTAGCACTAGCATTAGATCGTCAGCATTAGCAAATTAGCATTAGCATTCAAACTTTAAACATTTTGTATTTTCATTTATACAAAGGGTTAGCGTTAATTTCCATTAATCTGATATTCCATCTGATCTGTTATTTCCATCATAGAGCACAATCCATCATAGACAGTATGAAAATGACCAGATATTAGCACTAGCATTAGATCGCTAGCATTAGCAAGTTAGCATTAGCATTCAAACTTTAAATTGCTGTACTTGCATATATACAAGAGGGTTAAGCTTTAATGCCATCTAATCTGATATTCCCATGAAGGGTTATGCTTTAATGCCATCTGATCTCTTTATTTCCATTATAGAGGACACGTACTGTATGAAAATGACCAGATATTAGCACTAGCATTAGATCGCTAGGATTATCAAGTTAGCATTAGCATTCAAACTTAAACATTGCAGAACTTGCATGTATACAAGAAGGGTTTAAGCTTTAATGCCATCTTATCTAATATGCCCATGAAGGGTTATGCTTTAATGCCATCTGATCTCTTATTTCCATTATAGAGGACACGTACTGTATGAAAATGACCAGATATTAGCACTAGCATTAGATCGTTAGCATTAGCAAATTAGCATTAGCATTCAAACTTAACTTACTGTACTTGCATGTATACAAGAAGGGTTAAGCTTAATGCCATCTAATCTGATATTCCCATGAACAGTTATGCTTTAAAGCCATCTGATCTCTTAAATCCATCATAGATGACACGTAAAGTATGAAAATGACCAGATATTAGCACTTGCATTAGATCGTTAGCATTAGCAAGTTAGCATTAGCATTCAAACTTAAACTTGCTGTACTTGCATGTATAGAAGAAGGGTTAAGCTTTAATGTGATCTAATATGATATTCCAAAGAAGGGTTATGCTTTAATGCCATCTGATCTCTTATATGCATCATAGAGGACAAGTACCTTTATGAAAATGACCAGATATTAGCACTAGCATTAGATCGCTAGCATTAGCAAGTTAGCATTACCATTCAAACTTTAACATTGCTGTATTTGCATATATACAAGAAGGGTGAAGCTTTAATGCCATCTAAACTAATAAGCCCATGAAGGGTTATGCTTTAATGCCATCTGATATCTTATTTCCATTATAGAGGACACATACAGTATGAAAATGATCATATATTAGCACTAGCATTATATCGCTAGCATTAGCAAGTTAGCATTAGCATTCAAACTTAAACTTACTGTACTTTCATGGAAACAAGATGGGTGAAGCTTTAATGCCATCTAATCTGATATTCCCATGAAGGGTTATGCTTTAATGCCATCTGATCTCTTATATTCATCATAGAGGACACGTACAGTTTGAAAATGACCAGATATTAGCACTAGCATTAGATCGCTAACATTAGCAAGTTAGCATTAGCGTTCAAGCTTAAACTTGCTGTACTTGCAAGTATACAAGAAGGTGAAGCTTTAATGCCATCTAATCTAATATGCCCATTATGGGATATGCTTAAATGCCATCTGATCTCTTATTTCCATCATAAAGGACACGTACAGTATGAAAATGACCAGATATTAGCACTAGCATTAGATCGCTAGTATTAGCAAGTTAGCATTAGCATTCAAACTTTAACATTGCTGTTTTTATGCATATAAAGAAAAAGTTAGGCTTTAATGCCATCTAAACTCATAATTCCATAAAAGGTGATGCTTTAATGCCATCTGATCTCTTATTTCCATTATCAGTAACACATACAGTTTGAAAATGACCAGAAATTTGCACTAGCATTAGATCGCTAGCATTAGCAAGTTAGCATTAGCATTCAACCTTTAACTTGCTGTACTTGCATGTATACAAGGAGGGTTATACTTTAATGCAATCAGATCTCTTATTTCCATGATAGAGGACACGTACATTATGAAAATGACCAGATATTAGCACTAGCATTAGATCGCTAGCATTAGCAAGTTAGCATTAGCATTCAAACTTAAACATTGCAGAACTTGCATGTATACAAGAAAGAAATTAAAGCTTTAATGCCATCTAATCTAATATGCCCATGAAGGTTATGCTTTTATGCCATCTGATCTCTTATTTCCATTATAGAGGACACATACAGTATAGAAAATGACCAGATATTAGCACTAGCATTAGATCGCTAGCATTAGCAAGTTAGCATTAGCATTCAAGCATAAACTTGCTGTACTTCCATGCATACAAGAAGGGTTAAGCTTTAATACTATCTAATCTGATAGTCCAATGAAGGGTTATGTTTAATGCAATCTGATCTCTTTATATCCATCATAGAGGACAAGTACAGTATGAAAATGACCTGATATTAGCACTAGTATTAGATCGCTAGCATTAGCAAGTTAGCATTAGCATTCAAACTTTAACATTGCTGTATTTGCATATATACAAGAAGGGTTGAAGTTTTAATGGCATCTAATCTAATATGCCCATGAAGGGTTATGCTTTAATGCCATCTGATCTCTTATTTCCATTATAAAGGACACGTAAAGTATGAAAATGACCAGATATTAGCACTAGCATTAGATGCGCTAGCATTAGCAAGTTAGCATTAGCATTCAAACTTAACTTTTTGTACTTGCATGTATACAAGAAGGGTTAAGCTTTTAATGCCATCTAAAATCTGATATTCCCATGAAGGGTTATGCTTTAAAGCCATCTGATCTCTTATATCCATCATAGAGGACACGTACAGTATGAAAATGACCAGATATTAGCACTAGCATTAGATCGTTAGCATTAGCAAGTTAGCATTAGCATTCAAACTTAACATTTTTGTATTTTCATTTATACAAATAGCGTTATGCTTTAATGCCATCTGATCTCTTATTTCCATCATAGAGCACACGTACAGTATGAAAATGACCAGATATTAGCACTAGCATTAGATCGCTAGCATTAGCAAGTTAGCATTAGCATTCAAACTTAAACTTGCTGTACTTGCATGTATACAAGAAGGGTTAAGCTTGAATGCCATCAAATCTGATATTCCATGAAGGGTTATGCTTTAATGCCATCTGATCTCTTATTTCCATTATAGAGGACACGTACTGTATGAAAATGACCAGATATTAGCACTTGCATTAGATCGCTAGCATTATCAAGTTAGCATTAGCATTCAAACTTAAACTTTGCTGGAACTTGCATGTATACAAGAAGGGTGAAGCTTTAATGCCATCTAATCTAATATGCCCATGAAGGGTTATGCTTTAATGCCATCTGATCTCTTATTTCCATTATAGAGGACACGCAAAAAGTATGAAAATGACCAGATATTAGCACTAGCATTAGATCGCTAGCAATAGCAAATTAGCATTAGCATTCAAACTTAAACTTACTGTACTTGCATGTATACAAGAAGGGTTAAGCTTTAATGCCATCTAATCTGATATTCCCATGAACGGTTATGCTTTAAAGCCATCTGATCTCTTATATCCATCATAGATGACACGTAAAGTATGAAAATGACCAGATATTAGCACTTGCATTAGATCGTTAGCATTAGCAAGTTAGCATTAGCATTCAAACTTAAACTTGCTGTACTTGCATGTATAGAAGAAGGGTTAAGCTTTAATGTGATCTAACCTCATATTCCCGCAAGGGTTATGCTTTAATGCCATCTGATCTCTTATATGCATCATAGAGGACAAGTACAGTATGAAAATGACCTGATATTAGCACTAGCATTAGATAAGCTAGCATTAGCAAGTTAGCATTAGCATTCAAACTTTAACATTGCTGTATTTGCATGTATACAAGAAGGGTGAAGCTTTAATGCCATCTAATCTGATATTCCCATGAAGGGGTTATGCTTTAATGCCATCTGATATCTTATTTCCATTATAGAGGACACATACAGTATGAAAATGATCATATATTAGCACTAGCATTATATCGCTAGCATTAGCAAGTTAGCATTAGCATTCAAACTTAAACTTATTGTACTTTCATGGAAACAAGAAGGGTGAAGCTTTAATGCCATCTAATCTAATTTGCCCATTATGGGATATGCTTAAATGCCATCTGATCTCTTATTTCCATCATAAAGGACACGTACAGTATGAAAATGACCAGATATTAGCACTAGCATTAGATCGCTAGTATTAGCAAGTTAGCATTAGCATTCAAACTTTAACATTGCTGTTTTTGCGTATATAAAGATGTGTTAGGCTTTAATGCCATCTAACCTCATAATTCCATAAAAGGTGATGCTTTAATGCCATCTAATCGCTTATTTCCATTATCAGTAACACATACAGTTTGAAAATGACCAGAAATTAGCACTAGCATTAGATCGCTAGCATTAGCAAGTTAGCATTAGCATTCAACCTTTAACTTGCTGTACTTGCATGTATACAAGAAGGGTTATACTTTAATGCAATCAGATCTCTTATTTCCATTATAGAGGACACGTACATTATGAAAATGACCAGATATTAGCACTAGCATTAGATCGCTAGCATTAGCAAGTTAGCATTAGCATTCAAACTTAAACATTGCAGAACTTGCATGTATACAAGAAGAGTGAAGCTTTAATGCCATCTAATCTAATATGCCCATGAAGGGTTATGCTTTAATGCCATCTGATCTCTTATTTCCATTATAGAGGACACATACAGTATGAAAATGACCAGATATTAGCACTAGCATTAGATCGCTAGCATTAGCAAGTTAGCATTAGCATTCAACCATAAACTTGCTGTACTTCCATGTATACAAGAAGGGTTAAGCTATAATACTATCTAATCTGATATTCCAATGGAATGCAATCTGATCTCTTATATGGATCATAGAGGACAAGTACAGTATGAAAATGACCTGATATTAACACTAGTATTAGATCTCTAGCATTAGCAAGTTAGCATTAGCATTCAAACTTTAACATTGCTGTATTTGCATGTATAAATCAAGAAGGGTTAAGCTTTAATGCCATCTTATCTAATATGCCCATGTAGGGTTATGCTTTTTAATGCCATCTGATCTCTTATTTCCATTATAAAATAGGACACCATTACAGTATGAAAATGACCAGATATTAGCACTAGCATTAGATCGCTAGCATTAGCAAGTTAGCATTAGCATTCAAACTTAAACTTACTGTACTTGCATGTATACAAGAAGGGTTAAGCTTTAATGCCATCTAATCCTGATATTCCCATGAAGGGTTATGCTTTAAAGCCATCTGATCTCTTATATCCATCATAGAGGACACGTAAAGTATGAAAATGACCAGATATTAGCACTAGCATTAGATCGTTAGCATTAGCAAGTTAGCATTAGCATTCAAACTTAACATTTTTGTATTTTCATTTATATCTAAATAGCGTTATGTCTTTAATGCCATCTGATCTCTTATTTCCATCATAGAGGACACGACAGTATGAAAATGACCAGATATTAGCACTAGCATTAGATCGCTGGCATTAGCAAGTTAGCATTAGCATTCAAACTTAAACTTACTGTACTTGCATGTATACAAAGAAGGGTTAGCTTTAATGCCATCAAATCTGATATTCCCATGAAGGGTTATGCTTTAATGCCATCTGATCTCTTATTTCCATTATAGAGACACGTAAAAGTATGAAAATGACCAGATATTAGCACTTTGCATTAGATTCAAGCTAGCCTTATCAAGTTATGCTTTAATGCCATCTCAAACTTAAACATTTGCAGAACTTTAGTATGTTATTCAAACTTTAACATTGAAGGGTGAAGCTTTAATGCCATCTAATCTAATATGCCCATGAAGGGTTATGCTTTAATGCCATCTGATCTCTTATTTCCATTATAGAGGACACGTACTGTATGAAAATGACCAGATATTCGCACTAGCATTAGATCGCTAGCAATAGTAAAATTAGCATTAGCATTCAAACTTAAACTTACTGTACTATTCCCATAACGGTTGTCTTTAAAGCATGTATACAAGAAGGGTGACCAGATAAGCTTTTAATGCCATCTTAATTCAAGCTGATATTCCCATGAAAGGGTTATGCTTTAATATTCCATCTGATCTCTTATATCCATCATAGAGGACACGTACAGTATGAAAATGACCAGATATTAGCACTAGCATTAGATCGTTAGCATTAGCAAGTTAGCATTAGCATTCAAGCTTAAACTTGCTGTACTTGCAGGTATAGAAGAAGGGTTAAGCTTTAATGCCATCGAATATGATATTCCAAAGAAGGGTTATGCTTTAATGCTGTCTGATCTCTTATATGCATCATAGAGGACAAGTACAGTATGAAAATGACCAGATATTAGCACTAGCATTAGATCGTTAGCATTAGCAAGTTAGCATTAGCATTCAAAAACTTGCTGTACTTTGCAGGTATAGAAGAAGGGTTAAGCTTTAATGCCATCGAATATGATATTCCAAAGAAGGGTTATGCTTTAATGCTATCTGATCTCTTATATGCATCATAGAGGACAAGTACAGTATGAAATTGACCGGATATTAGCACTAGCATTAGATCGCTAGCATTAGCAAGTTAGCATTAGCATTCAAAACTTTAACATTAGAAGTATTTGCATATATACAAGAAGGGTGAAGCTTTAATGCCATCTAATCTAATATGCCCATGAAGGGTTATGCTTTAATGTCATCTGATATCTTATTTCCATTATAGAGGACACATACAGGATGAAAATGATCAGATATTAGCACTAGCATTATATCGCTAGCATTAGCAAGTTAGCATTAGCATTCAAACTCAAACTTACTGTACTTTCATCTATAAAAGAAGGGTGAAGCTTTAATGCCATCTAATCTGATATTCCCATGAAGGGTTATGCTTTCATGCCATCTGATCTCTTATATTCATCATAGAGGACACGTACAGTTTGAAAATGACCAGATATTAGCACTAGCATTAGATCGCTAACATTAGCAAGTTAGCATTAGCATTCAAGCTTCAACCTGCTGTACTTTCATGTTGCAAGAAGGTGAAGCTTTAATGCCATCTAATCTAATATGCCCATTATGGGATATGCTTAAATGCCATCTGATCTCTTATTTCCATCATAAAGGACACGTACAGAATGAAAATGACCAGATATTAGCACTAGCATTAGATCGCTAGTATTAGCAAGTTAGCATTAGCAATCAAACTTTAACATTGCTGTTTTTGCATATATAAAGATGGGTTAAGCTTTAATGCCATCTAACCTCATAATTCCATAAAAGGTGATGCCTTATTGCCATCTGATCTCTTATTTCCATAATCAGTAACACATACAGTTTGAAAATGACCAGAAATTAGCACTAGCATTAGATCGCTAGCATTTGCAAGTTAGCATTAGCATTCAACCTTAAACTTGCTGTACTTGCATGTATACAAGAAGGGTTATACTTTAATGCCATCAGATCTGTTATTTCCATTATAGAGGACACGTACAGTATGAAAATGACCAGATATTAGCACTAGCATTAGATCGCTAGCATTAGCAAGTTAGCATTAGCATTCAAACTTTAACATTGCAGAACTTGCATGTATACAAAGATTTAGTGAAGTTTAATGCCATCTAATCTAATATGCGCATGAAGGGTTATGCTTTAATGCCATCTGATGTCTTATTTCCATTATAGAGAACACATTCAGTATGAAAATGACCAGATATTAGCACTAGCATTAGATCGCTAGCATTAGCAAGTTAGCATTAGCATTTTACCATAAACTTGCTGTACTTCCATGTATACAAGAAGGGTTAAGCTTTTATGGCATCTAATCTGATATCCCAATGAAGGGGTTGTTTTAATACCATCAGATCTCTTATATATGGATCATGGGGACAAGAACAGTATGAAAATGACCTGATATTAACCCTAGTATTAGAACGCTAGCATTAGCAAGTTAGCATTAGCATTCAAACTTTAACATTGCTGTATTTGCATATATACAAGAAGGGTGAAGCTTTAATGGCATCTAATCTAATA